>JAPYYV010012966.1:0-18480 GCA_030522625.1 Copidosoma aretas
ATACAAGTAAATATGTATACTTGTATTAAAAAAATATTTTATTGGTACTACTCTGTCATGAAATTAGTTTGAATCAAGTAAATATGTATACTTGTTTTTATAAAATATTTTACTCGTCCTCTTCTAGCATGAAATTAGTTTGAATCAAGTAAATATTACTTGAAACTATAACATTTTTTTCAGAGGGAATGTTTTTGAGGACTAGTCAATATTTTTTTTGTTCTAGTAAATATAATTTTAGAAGTAGAACATATTTACTTGATATAAGTAAATATGTATACTAGTTTTGAGAAAATATTTTATTGGTACTACTCTATCATAAAATTAGTTTAAATCAAGTTAATATGTATATTAGTTTTTAGAAAATATTTTATTGTTACTATTCTAGCATGAAATTAGTTTTAATCAAGTAAATATTACTTGAAACTATAACATTTTTTTCAGAGGGATTGTTTTTGAGGACTAGTAAATATTTTTTTTGTTCTAGTAAATATAATGTTAGAAGTAGAAAACATTTACTTGATACAAGTAAATATGTATACTAGTTCTTAAGAAAATATTTTATTGGTACTATTCTATCATGAAATTATGTTGAATCAAGGAATAGTTACTTGGATGTAGTAATCGCATACTTGACATAGTTTTCAAGAAAAAAAATTCTTATACCTATGACATTTTTTATAGGTTTTTAGATTTACGTATTCCAAGAATATATTTACTGAATACTAGAAAAATTTTTTTGATTTAAGTAATGAATTTCTTGTTTTTAGTAAATGGTATTTAAGTAAATAAATTTACTTGAATCTAGTAACTTTTTCTTTCATAGTACATACTAAATGAAGCATACACACTTTGGATGGACTTATTCTTGGCGAAATTGATCAAACACTAATTTTTTTATGTTACCACGTAACAATACGATGTAATACAAGTCCATATAAAGTTAGTAAATTTCATAAGGCCGTCAAAAAACGTAAAAATATTTCGAAAATGCAGATTTTATATAAATAAAATAACTTTAATTTCACCAAACCACATTGGACGAATGTTTTCTTTGAATAAAGATTAGAGCATACGAGTTACTAAAAAATTAGTCAACACTGTAGATAGCACTGATCGAATTTGGGAAAAATAGTAACAGTGAATTTTACTAACAAACAGTGCACAGTCAGTTAAGTGTATGCACTTTGGATGGAATAATTATTACCAGACTTAATTAAATACTCATATTCTTATTGCTACGTAATAATACAATGTACTTTAAGTCTATTTAAAGAAAAGAAATATATTATGGTCACCAAAAAGCGTAATAATGTTTTCAAACAGGTAAATTTTTTCCATGAATTAAATAAATCTCATTGTACTTTATTGATTTAAAGAAGATTTATTCATCTAAAGTAAAAGCATACACATTACTGAAAAATATATCTAAACTATAAATAGCACTGATTGCATTCAGGAAAAATAGCAGCCGTGACCTTTAATAAGCGGACTTATTCTGACTTAGATTGGTTGGAATCTAACTTATTTATTTGTACGTTATAATTACATGTACCACAATTTTATTAAAGGTAAGTAAATTTTTTATGGCTGCCAAAAAGCGTAAGAGTATTTACAAAAAGTCACAGCTACTGAACCAATTGGGACAAACCTTTTTTCCAATAGTTTTAAAAGCGTAAGCATTCCTAAAAAACTAGTACACACTGCAGATGGCGCTGATTGCATTCAAGAAAAATAGTAACTGTTACCATTACTAACAAACATTGCATAGTAATTTACGTGTATACACGAAGGATGGAATTATTCTTAGTAAAATCAATGAAAAGCTGATTTTTTGTCATTCTATAATAAGACAACGTACTGCAAGTCTATTTAAACCTAGTTAATTCAAACTGCTCGCCAGAGAGGGTAAAAGAGTTTTCAAAAATGCACATTTATTTGCATAAATAATGTAACCCTGATTGAACTAACTTTATCTGGACAAATTTCCTTAGAAAATAAAGGTAACAGCATAAAAACTAATAAAATTTAATTTTTAACCGTACATAAAGCTGCTTGCTTTCAGGAAAATATGTGTATTAACCAAAATAAGCGAAACTTGCATATAAATAGAAGTATATTCACAATAAATGGACTTATTTTCACAGAAATAATTAAATACTTATTCTTATATTGCTACGTAATAGTTTAAGGTCCTATAAGTCCATATAAAATTAGTTCAATAAAATTCGCTGCCTATAAGCGTTAAAATGTTTTTGAAAACGCACATTTTCTTTTATGAATAAAATTACTTTTATCATACTAATCTGATTTGGACGAATGTTACTTTTAAATAGCAGTAAGAGCATAAATAAAGATTACTCACAATTTAGTCCAAACTGTAAATGACGCTAATCGCATTAATGAAAAATAGCAGCCGTCACCTTTATGAAAAATCATTCCATAATGATTGAAGTGTATGGACTTTAGATAAAACTTTTTTTACAAAAGTAGATCAAAAACTAATAGCTATGTTGCTACGTAAGAATACAGTGTACTATAATTTCATAGCGTGTTAGTAAATTTATTATGGCTGCCAAAAAGTGTCAAACCGTTTTTGAACTGGCACATTTTCTCCCATAAATAGAATAACCTCGATTTGACTTAACCGACTTCCACGGAAAGATTTTTTTAATTAAAGGAAAATTTTGCCAAACAAATAGTGGGACTGAACGCATTCCGAAAAAAAAGCAACAGTAACGTTTAATAACAGACATTACATAGTAATTTAAGTATGTACACGTTAGATGGACTGATTTTTTTCGAAATTATGTAGAAACAGATTTTTTTATTGCCATTGAAAAATTCAATGTTACTAAATTTATTATTTACCCTTATGAGCGTACGAATATTTTAAAAATGGCTCATTTTTTCATAAATAAATAACTCTGATTCTACTTAACCAATTGGGACGAAGTTTTTTTTTAAATAACGAAAAGAACATACAGGTTAGCTAGAAAATAAAGAAAAAATAACTGTTTTTCTGTAAATATCCTTAACATTTATGCCTGCTCTTCCAATAAATGATTATGTCCCCAAAAAATTATATTTTTTATAACCGATCGTATTTTGGTACAAATTTAACTGTTATCAAACGAATAATCGGATCATATCGCTCTATTTGTTTGAGTATGATAAGTTTGTCATAGTATAAGTGATAGTTCTATCTTGTTAGTTCAGTAATATCAATCTATTCTACAGGTCTCATACATCTCCATGTAGACACACTTACAAAGATGTATTATACATTCCTTCGATTAATTTGTTGAAAAAATAAGTTTAGATCTTTTGTAATTTATATTTACAAGGGTCACTGCTGTTATTCTTCCTAAATGCAATTAGTGCCATCTACAGTTTAGACTAATGTTTCTGCAAGCTGTAAGCTCTTACATTCATTTTTATAAAAGTTTCGTTCCAATCAGCTTGGTAAAATCAAAGTTGTTTTATTATGAGAAAAAATGTGCCTGTTTCAAAACATTTTTACGCTTTTTTCGAGCATATTCAATTTACGAACTTTTAATAAACTTGTACATTGCAACATTACGAAGCAACATTAATACTATTTTAAAATCAATTTGGGTAAGAACAATTTAATCCAAAGTGTATACACCTCAATCTTATGAAATTATTGTTAGTAAAGATCACTTGTGCTATTTCTACTAGATGCAATCAGCGCACTCTACAGTTTAACCTAATTTTTCCGTAATCTGTATGCTCTTACCTGTTTTTTTTGAAAAAAATTTGTATAATCAATTAGGTAGAATCCCTGTTATTTTATTTAAAAAAAAAATTTTCGTTCTTTAAAACATTTTTACGCTTTTTGGCGGATCTAATAAATTTGCAAACCTTAAATAGACTTATAGAACACTTTATTACCATGTAGCAACAATAAAACTAGTTTTTTATGAATATTTATAAGAATAGGTTCATCCTAATAAATACACTTTGAGAATTATGGATTTATTTAACTCAATAAATTTCACAAATTTTTAGTTGGAACCATGATAAAAGCATACAAATTACTTGGAAATTAGTGCTAACTGCAGATTGTGCTCCAGGAAAAACAGCTGAATAACCTGAAATAAACGAAATTCGCATAATTAATAAAGTTTATACACTTTGGACAGACTTTTCCTGAAATTTGCTAGGAACCGATTTCTTCATTGCAACGTGATGATACAATATTTACAAGTCCATCATAGGTACGCAAATTTATTATGGCCCTCAAAGAGCGTATATATATTTTCAAAAAAGCCAATTATTTCCATTAACACAAATAGTTATATTCTACCTAACTGATTTGGACGATTTTTTTGTAAATGATAATGAGACTATACAGATTATTAAAAAATTAATAAAAAAACATTAAAGGTTTAGAACTAAACTTTACAAGCATGTATTATTTGTCAAAAAATGACTATGTCCATAAGAAATAATATTTCATAACCGATTGAATTATAATAAAAATCTATACGTTATTAGAAATATTATTTCTTGATATCCCTCTATCTGATCAAGTATAATTATTTTCGTTTAAATGCACTAGTGATAGTTCTATCTAAATAGTTAAGGAATATCAAATCTTTCTACAGATCCAATACAGCTAAATTAAGACACACTTACAACGATGTACAGTCCATACGTATTACAAGTTTGTTAAAAATAATACGTTTAAATCTTTAATCTTTTGCAATCTATAATAATAAAGATCACTGCTGCTATTTTTCCTAAATGTGATTAGTGTTATCTACAGTTTGAACTAATTTTTTAGTAGGCCGTATGCTTTTCTCTTCATTTAAAAAATGTTTTATCCTGGTCGTTTCAGAACAATCAGAGTTGTTTTATTTATGGAACAAAATATGCGTTTTTTAAAACATTTTTGAGTTACTTGGCGGCTATATTCAATTCACTAACTGTAAAACATTGTCTTGTAGTACATTGTATTATTACGTAGCAATACCATCGGCTGTCATCCTAGCTCTACCACTAGCTTTCATAAATTCATTTAGTACGTAGGCATCGACTTATGTAAAGAATACAATCTATAAAAATACCATACAGCCCAAATTTTAATAACGAAAGAGTCTGTCTTTGTTAATTAAAAGATACTGTGACATAGATCTTAATGGATACTGAAGATAAAGATACATTTCATGTGTAATAACAATTTTATTTTTTTTTTATGTTTATGATATACATAGAACAATCTACAGAATCATGATTGTATGTAATTATAGGTATATTTTAATACGTAAATAAATATTTGACTTCCATCCATTCTGCCCCGAGTCTAAATAAAATTATAAATCTATTAAGGGGATTGAAGTCTCAAATTCCCTAGATTTCTAAAGTTACCTGTCGATAATGTAAAGTTCAGCAATACCGAAGCATAGCAATAAGAACTAGGGATTTTAAATTTAGGTACAATTTTTGTCTTATTATAGCTACTCTTGTATATATGCAAGAACAAATGAATTTTCGTGTAGACGAGTAACTTTTTATTCCAAACTATGTATGTTAGAATATGTATACATATCATATGGGAAACCTTGAAAGTGAATTTTTTTCTATTTACATTTGTATTAATAAGATTCTTATCATATCTTTGTACAGACATGATCTCTAAAATCTTATTTGTAGATGTATCCATCTCAGTCCTGACTAAAACTATTGTCGTCATACGTACATACAAGAGTTTTGTATAATGCCCTCATGACACTATTTTTTGAGCCAAATCCTTTCAGATGTCCACTGAAGTCCATTCTTAATTATAAAATATTTTTCATGTTTATAATATACTATACACATTTATATATTTTAATTTTCTTGGATCTTTTTCAGATATTACTGTACTGGAAGCAGCGCATATTGTAAATTGTCTTCAAACTTTATTAAATTGAATTTCCGTATAACATCTTTATATAGATATTATTTTTATTTTATAAGATAAATATAACAGCAACTGGATGGTGCAGAACCGTTTGAAACTGCAAGAAAACGAGATGTAGGTGTTTTGAATCAATTAATAAAATTTTTTATTCTAAGAAAAAGTTTGGATCAGATTTGAGCTTATCATTTATTACACTAGCTAAGATATAAAGTTTATATAAATTTAGGTGATAAAAACTCTGAATCAAAAAATACATCGTAATTCTTTTAATCTATTGCTTTAAGAACATAAGATTTAGAATTTGATTAGTTCTGTTGTTATATTATGTGATTCATGGATATTTGCTTATAATTTAACTAAACTGGCTCTCATTATGTACCGTGCACTAGAAAATTTAGTTTTTTATGAAATTCATGAAAAATGGCTTCATCGGTCAAGTGTGTACCCATATTTAATATCTCAACTTCTAAGGTAAGATCAGAGCTAAAATTTAATACTTAGTATTGTTGTGGGGAATTTAAGCTATCCTCTGAATTTGAACTCCTTAGCTTTTACGGAAGCTGGAATATAAGACATTAGTCAACATTTGCTATGAAACCATCTTTTGTATACTAGTCATACACAATGTGATGTTCGAACTCTGCAGTAATAAGTCAGGTTTAGCATGGTGTATTCGTTTGCATAGGCATTATAAAATATAATACATTTCATCAGTTCCCAAATTCTATATTTTTAGAATAAGAAATTATATTTTTACTTTAAATAGTTCAAATTTAATATGAAATATTAAGATTAAAAGCATACTCCCTGTCAAATTTAGGTTCTTGTTATAAAAACATGAAATTTAAAAAATGGTAAGTTCTGTTGTATTTTATAATGCATACAAATGAATACACCACACTAGACCTGACTTCTTGCTGTAGAGTTCGAATTTTACATTGTGTGTCACTCGTACACAAAAAATGGTTTCATCGCTAATGTTGAATAATAAATACCTTATATTTCAGCTTTTATGAAAGTTTAAGGGTTTAAAATTAGAGGAGAGTCTAAATTCTACTAAACAATACTAAACATTGAATTTCAGCTCTGTACTTACATAAGAAGTTAAGATTTAAAATATGGGTACATAATTGACCGATGGATCCATTGTTCATGAAATTCATAAAAAACAAAAATTTTCTGTGCACAGTACATAAAGAGAGAAAGTTTAGTTTAATAATATGCAAGTACATTTAAATTACAAAGTTTACGAACAAAACTACATAATTAGATTCCAAATTTAATTATCTTAGAGCTATAAATGTTAAGCATCACCTCATATTTTTCAATAAAGAGCTTGCATCACTTATATTCATATAAACTATAGATCTAAGCTTACTAAATGGATGAAAAGCTAGAAAAATAAAGATAGAAAAAATAGTCAGCTAACCTTGTCATTTTTCTACTAAAATCTTCATGACGTAGGCTGCACGTGTGATGGTACTGGTATTTACTTGTAGGGACGCCCAGGAAATCATCTTTCGATCTGTCGATGCCTTACTATTCCAGGTCTTGAATTTCTCCGTGACTGTGGTACGTCCACTGGAATCTAAGAACTTCTGGGGTAAATGATTGGCACGACCTTCTAATCCTCACCTAGCACTGAATACTTCCAGGGTACTTTTTTACTAGCTTCTTGGGTGCACTTATTCGATTTTAATGATTCTTCTGAAAAATAATAATTATTTCAGAATAATTCTTTATGATTTGTAATCAAAGTGAAATACTCCCGTTTTTTAGTCGCTCCATCTATTCATCAAATTATCTGCTGCACTAAACTTATCACCTTATAGCACTAACTAACTGTGCATTGTCCCTGGAGATGACCTGTCACTGAGCTCGCCAACCTCGATGATTACAAAGCTGTCACCGTGTCACAGCCAGATAAGTGATCGATAATCCACGGTATTCCTTGGACTTTACTCCTGGCGCCAACCTAGCACCAACTCCGACATGACAGCATCCTCGACGTAACTCAGCAGCTTAACTTGTACATGCTGCACGAGTTGCACCAGGTAGCACACGGCACACGTACATAAACAAAACAATCTAGCCTCACAATGGTATTTAAACGTAAGGTGTACATGCAGTGTGTGTGTGCGTATAGGCGCATGTTTGTATAGATATATATATATAACTTATGCTAGAGACAAATTGATGGTAAAAAGACTGTATTTATTTTTAGAAAACATTAAAAAATAGGAATACAGAGGCACTTGACAAGATCAAAAGGGATTCCTTGACAAAGTATCAGGTGAATATTTCAACAAAAACTTTTTAAGTTGTCGTTGAAATAACTGCGTGTAAATTTTTCAGATCATAAATATCGTCTTTATCTAGTGCCTCTGTATTTTCGTTTTGTGAAACTCGTTCGTGTAATTGTAATATCATTAAAATGACGATTTAATCGGTAAAGCAGGGTCCTGCACGAATAATTTGAGACTTTAATCCCTTATTAAATAGCAGTGGTAATTGATAATGTGTTCATAGATTTATTGTTTTGAGGTTAAATCGTAGATAAAAAGTTCAAGTGTAGTAAATGAGCTTTAGATGTTGGGTTTATGTGAACCTACTATGAATTAAAATAAGCCAATGTAATAAGAATATTTTCTACACTTACATCGTGCAGTGTAATTCATATACATGTATATATTAAATGTTATGCACAATAATATTATCCTGATTAAATCAACTGTCCAATGACAATTTCGAGAATGCAATAGTATACAGTAATTGGACTTTTGGTATATGTTGTAAAGAACAGAACAAATATTTGTAGGCTTCGAAACCTTTAAATGAAAATTTTCAGTACGATTTTATAGCTCTGTACATGAACAAAAGAATTCTTTTATTTTGTACGGGTTTCTTCTATTATATTTAATGAACTATTTGATTCAAAATACTAGTCAATAGTTTTTTCGTAGTAAAAAATTCAAGATAAAAACTTATCTTTTAGGCCATCGAAACCAAGTAACTCATTTTGCAGAAAATATGATATTTTTCGAGGAACAGCAAAAAAAAATCGAGACTTGCATACTGGTCCTCTTCATAAAAGTATAATTCACAATTTAATTTCAAGGCTTACTTAGAAATAGTTTTGTAAACATAATACATCGATAGCAAAGTGAGATATCATTGACCAATAGACTTAAACTGTCTTCTTACTTCCGCTTTACTCTTATCATACATTTGATCTGTAATAAAAGTAATAAATAAGAGAGACTTTCTAATTTACGCAACTATTTAGCAATGAAACTATTATAATCCTAACATATACAAGTAATGCTTACAAAAAAAAAAAAAAGGCAATTTAGGCCTTTAAAGCCCGTCAGTCCAAATTTTTTATACAATCAGATATCTCTGGATGGAGTAGAAAAAGAAAATTTAAAGAAAATTTTTTTGTGTACGACAATCTACAATGTTTGTGCTGATATATTTACATTGAACTTTATGGTCGAAATGCCAAATTAAGAAACAAATACTTTGTAATCTGATTTTACCGAACTATTTCGCTGTGCGAAGGTGTTATTTTCATATATATATATATGCACACACAGTGGCAGTCACAAAACATATGTATCCTCAGTTTACGTAAAATAAAAAATAAATGCCTACTTATGAGACCTTTAGCTGCTGCAAATCTTTATAGCTTACGTCACTTATAGCAGCTGTATTGCAGAGTAAGTTTCCATAATGTAATCCTAAAAACTGTAAATCTGTATATTCTTTAAAGACCATTTTTGACGGAGCTAGTTTTATCTTATACAGAAATTTGTTTCTTAATACCTATATACACAATGTTTGAGTATATTTTACTACCTGTCATAAGAATTCGTGACATCCATGTATACATGTACACGCCAAGACAGTAGTGAGGCCTAAGCCTATCTTAGATAGCAAAAAAAAGTATTATTGGTCAAAAATACCTTGGACATCGATGTTAGGAAGCACGGTATCAATCATTATTTGTTTTTCTTCCACGCCAATGATCTACTTTGTGCCATAAGTTCGAACAAATTTGAAAAGTTTATCCGTATTCTTTGGGACATCCATAGAGTCAGATAGTTTGCCGACAAACCCAGTCACCTTACTGTAATTTCAGAACACGCATAAGCAGCATACAAAATCATCATAAATTCTACTATATTATTATTGAAATATGTATGTACAATCAAAAAAACAAAGATTATTTCTTTTGCCACTTTCACACATAACCTACACAAGCGCTTCTCTACATGGAACATAATACTTTTTTGTAATTTACTTACTTTAGAGGATCTCTATTAACAGATTCTTTAAATCGTTCGTTGGTCGTATAAGGATCAAATATTTCAAGAGTTGTGGACACCAAAAAATCAAAACGTTCAGATTCCCGACCTGAGCGACAAAAAAACAGAACTGGACGCAGCTAAGACTGCGGTCACATGAAAAGGCGGAAAGCGCAGGGTTAAAAATATAAAGGCTCTGAAGCGCTGTTTACGGTGGCGAAGCTAAAAGGACATAGTAATAGCATGAAGCCGTACTGTGTCACTTTGATATATGCCTGGGCAAACCAATTTTTATCTTGCAGACTCACCAAGATGCTTTTCAGACACAAATTAGTCTGTCTATGTGCGTAAGTAGAAGAAAGCAAAGTTCCACTATAATATTCCGGGGCATGTTAGTGGTCTAGACAAAAGAGCTGGACATACTTAATGATCGTCCAACAACATATATTGGACATAAAAAACATAAAGGCTACATTACAAAGAGCGTTCAACTAACAGAATAATACGTCCTTAACACTATTACACAGTTTCATACAGTACTCAATTTGCTCTGTTGCTGAGTTCTACGTGAAATCGTGTACGCGAAATCAACATGGACCCTACGTAGAATCTAATGAAGACATGGGGTGAAAAAAGACATTGGATTTTCTAAATTATCATGTCATAAAAGCGTGTAGAATTTTCAACTAAGGACATTTATTCTTACTATATAATTTTGTGTCTTGTACCTAACAATGCGATTGAACACTGATGATACGCAAATAAAAGGAAACACTTTTTCTACGTTCATTCTACCTGAAAGGGATGAAGAAACCGCATTAATTCTGCGTAGACTATTCCACGGAGAGCTCGGAAAGGTGGTAAAGCCCTTTACATTTCTCCCTAACAACAATACTTCCACTAATAAATGGCTAGTATGTCCGAAAACTCCAACTTATAAGAAGCTGACATAGCCTGTCTTACCGTCTCCCTATCAGAGTAAACCTACAAAAGCCACAGTATGTTACAGATCTTATGACTCAGCATGCTTGTTGAAAAAATGAGTAAATAATTATCTATAAGAAACAATCTTAACCCATGTTCATTTTAGAAAATTGATAAAAAAATCGTGTGTAGCAAAATAATCTATAACCTAATGGCTAATTAATTAATAAATGGATTATCTATAACAAATAATCTACATTTCTACCACCCATCGCACTTGTTAGATGATGAAGAAACAATTAATTGTAAATCATTTTTTCCATATTATTCCCACGTGGCAATCAGCTCAAGTTCTACGCAAATCGTAGAAATCCACAACGAAAAAACTTCTCAGCGTGGACTTCTCGTGGACTTACAACTGTAACATCTACGAAAAATTTACATAAGATAACAATTGCTTGATTAAAATATTATCACCCATTTCATTATTGTTACCTGTCAGCATCTATTTTACATGTGATAAATTCAGATTTACGGAATGTTATCGCTGTATGAACTTATGAATAAGAAGTTATTTAAATAATTTTCGAACTCGGAACCAATTATTTAATAGTAATGTCAATTACGTAGGATTTAATTATTCTTTAAATAAGTAACAAAGAAATTGCTTATTTCTATTTATCAATAGGTTTAGCTAATCCTTATAGAGCAACTGACAGAAGTAATCCTCCATTTATAGTTGGCTGGTTGATTTATTCAACAGTAACATGCAGAAGGCTGTCAGTTATACATAATCTTAAAATTTTTAGACACGATATAGGCATGATAAGCTTACGTGTAAGACTGATTAGGACATAAAAGCGGAAGTAATTTTTCTCTTCAACTCGTAAAGACATTTTGCGATGCAACTTTAACACTACAGCCTTAAGCTAAAGCTTCTTATGCGTCAGTAAGAATAATGAAAAGTAGTAGAGTCAAATATCTATGAATACAGTACCTAATATGCAGAGCGGTTACTGCATGTATTAGAAAAGAATTCTAATAGAATTGTTTTGGCCTTTAAGTAACCAAAGAGAGTACTTTTGACTTCTTTAAGAGATCCCAAATGTTTATCACATTAAAATTTGTATCAAATGCCTTATCCCAGGTATAAAAAAGGGTGTGGAAATTATTTTTGGCACAAAAAAGTAGCTATAAAAAAAAATTAATACACTAAACATGAACTAATTTCTTAACGAAATAATTTAGCAAACCTACAAGTAAAAGGAAATACAACAAACAATTCGAAACGCCAGAGGTAAGGATCAAATCAGAGTCTCCGGCCTGGAAAGTAATTACTTTACCACTGAGCTACAATGGATTTGAATTACAGTACTAATTTTGTTGATATAAGGTTCAATTCAATTGACTTTTAATTTTAGTTTACATTACAATTTAACCTAATAACTTGTATTAATTGTTAAAAACTATAACGATCAATAAGTATATCAACGTCATCATGTAACACGCTTATTAGGGCAGCTCAAGTTGGAGTATGAAAATAAATGTTTACTAAGTGATCTTTAAATGTTCTGAAATAATTTATTTAATGTAAGAGTGTGACGAAATTGCAACTAGAGAATTATTGCAACCTTTGTAATTGAGTTTTAATACATTAATAAAGAGAAATTTTGAAACAGATTTTATGTACTGTTTATAATTGGTTAAAGTTGAAGCAGAATCATTGAGTTTTAAACTAAATAGCTACTTATGTTTTATGTAAATTATATTTTACATAAATTCCATGTTCAAAAAACAAAAATTTCGTGTTATCTAGTCCCCTGTACAAATAGTTAAGAAACAAACTTTTTGTAATAAATATACTTATTTTGTGTAAAAAAGTACATAAATATTGTTTAATTTTAAAAATCATTTTATATTAAATAGCAACTCACAAAGAATTTTCACCTGTGTTTCGTAAACTCATCAAGTTATGTACCATGGGACTTACAAAGTGATATCTTAGCATGCACTATTTAGACCACGCTTAGCATATAAAACTTGTATTACACGGGGATATTATTATTTAGAATATTGTCTACACGGAATTAATGGGAGAAATGGCAAAAATACTTGAGAAATTCCCTAAAAAACAGGCTTTAAGATTTTCTCGGAGTTATTTTTACTATGTAGACAGATAATTTTCAACATTGAGTTAATAAACTGTTTTTTTTTAAATTTTCTTATAATTATGTATCACATAAAAGTACTTTTTAGATAATTTATTAACCGTTTCTGTATGCACTAAGTATTCTATAAGTACTCTTTGAAGAAAAAAATTAGCTATGAGTTTTGTAATATAGTAATGAATGCGGTCGTACAAAAAATACAACTTAAGGGAAAATGTGTGGTAGGGAGAAGAACGAAAGGTCTGCAAAGTATCCCCAAAAAGTCGTAAGTTGTCAAAAAATATCGTTTGTACAAAATAACTTGTAAAAAATTTGATCGTAGAATTGTGTATGTAGGCCTAAAACAGTACAAACTAATAATAATATAAGTATAGTTATGGCCTTTCGCCTGCTCTTCGCAACTCTATAGATATATATATACAGGAGCGCGTGGTGGCTCGGTCAGCTAGGTCGTGGGTCGGCGTGCGAGAGACCGCGGCTCGATTCCCGGCTATTGCAATTCATCCGAGCCCGCACCTTAGTGAATTTTTACATGCACATTCATTTTCCACAAATTTAATCGCAAAGAGGTGAGCGACCTTCTTGCAGCGAGATTGCCTATTGACCCTCTACCCCTCTCTATGTCGTAGAGAGGCCTCCTATCCTTTTACTTATCACTTTTTTAAGTGTCAAGTGCCCTTAGTAGAGGATCGGTGTGATAACCGAACTTATAACACTATTATGTAAAAAAAGACTCCATATATATATATATATATATATATATATATATATATATATATATATATATATACTAGTAGGGCTTCGCTCCCTGCTGGCTCTGCGCCCCAACCCCCATATTTTAATATTTTTATTCTTACGTCTAGATAATCAATGAAGAAGTTTATATTTTAATACACTTTTATGCGCACAAACATAGATAACTAAAGCAATCTTATAAAAATTCGCCTAAAACTCGAACAGATATAGTCATGACATAAGTTTATTGATTTATCGAAAAATTGTTTAGTATTTAATACTAATAATGACTATAATTGGTATTTAAGGTTAATATTGATTTATATATATTTGTATACAATATGTACGCCATCATTTTTATTACAGAAATAGCTATAAGCCTTTGTTTGTCATCTTTGGTCATTTTAGAATCAATTATGGATATAAGTTTATAATATTATATCATTTGAAATTTTTTCCTTAATATTTGTAAATGTCAATTTTGTATTTCATGTTATTTTATGTCATACATGGATTTTTATATACTTCTACATTTTCTTTGTTTGTTTCATAACTATCAAAAATTTCTATCTTCTTATATTAGTACTGATATTGTTTTTAATTGAGTAACTTATATAACTGATCATACATACAACAAACGTGTTACAATTTCTTTTTACATTTGCATAATATAATAATTTATAGTGCATAACATATTTCTGAACATTCTATCTTTACTGTCGTGCTTTATTGACCTACATAAATATCTTATATTTTTACATAAATCATATTCCTCCTGCATATCTCTCCATTATCTTTTAATCGTGAATCTGTGATTGATATTATTAATATCTTATTTGTTGCCTTTTCTCCTCTTTACATGGCAATGTGTACTCTATATTGTTTTTTTATTGCAGATCTCACAGTCTATCACTTTAAGACTTCTTAACCTACCTGTATCTTTTTCTTTTTGATTTATTTTTCCCTCTGCTTTTTTTTTTTTAATTTTACAGATGGTAGAAATGTCAATTACTATGTAGTTTTTCCATTTTCTAATTAAGAAAAGTTTTTCTTTCCTTTGCAAAATAATCTTTGATTTTGTCAAGCTTATTTTTCTTCGTTGTTCTTTTTATAAATCCGTTCTTTTTCAAATTCTCCACTTTTTCATGCAAAAATTCAACTCCTTTGTCTATTTTGTATTATTTTTATTGATTAAGTCCGTTTATTCCAACGAATCAGAAATATGTAGGTTTGGACATGCTCTTCATGATGGTGCTATTATTTTTTGCTGAAAAACGTTTTTTTCTGTTCGAATTATCTTCGAATTTTTCGTCGTTTCTCTGAGATTCACCAAAGTTTTGAATAATAAAATAGACATGAATCAAAAGAGCAATACTCAATACTCGAACAACACCTCCACAAATTCTTGGAGTTAGAGAACAAGAAATGCGTAAATGACAAGCAAATAAAGACGTTGACATTGGGTCAGCCACGCTTGACAGACAACTATATAGTTATAGTACAAACTGTAGACTCACAGATAATCACTTGGCATTCATTGAACCATAGTTAATATTATATATAAGTAGAAGGCCTAAACTTTTCTTGATCCGCTGGGTAGTTTACTAACAATAGAATTTGCAACATAAAAGACTTTAAAGTTTCAATTTGTTGAAAACTTCTTTAAGAATTGTATACAATTGTATTTGATGTAACATACTAACATAATCGTATGTTTTATTATTTAGTCATACAATTTATGATCATGTTGTATTAAACTAAATTTTGCAATAAAAACGATTTTAAGCTCAATTGCATAATTTTTTTGTCTTAGGCTTATTACAATTAGACAATTGTGTTAATTTCATTAAATCACTTGAATTTTTCTGCAAATTTTTACAAAAAAAAAGTTTTTGTGGGACTAATTGTTGCGGAAATATCTTTTTTTTTTTTTAAATTACTTTTAATTTTGTTTATCGATATTAAGACCATCAACGAAAGTGTATCATGTTTGAAGCACTATACTTCTAAAGGAATAAATTTTCAATTGCTTATGGTTTCTTATATTGTTTCTATGACAAATTATTATGCACATTGTTTTCCCGTACTGTTTTATAAGTTCATTCCAATGTCCAGAAAAAAATGTATTCTCTCAATTCACAAATACTATAATTCGAAATATAACTTCACCACCTTTAATACAACGCTGTGGATTATTCGTTATGTGCTAGCATCATTATAAATACCTATATCTTTTTGCTAAACAAACAATAACTGCTATCATGTTTATTACGAATGATTGCTGAATTTGTTTTTTTTTTGGACAAATAAAGAATGTTGTAAATAATAAAATATTAACTGTATGTTATCGATATGATAACATCATTACTATTACGCAATAAAATACAATTCCTTTTTAAATACTTGCATTATAATTTAAAAACATTAAATACGCGTATATTGCATTTAAACAAAAAAAAAAAAAAGATTTTCTGCAACTACATTTCTCATACTACTGATTGATCAATATTCTACGGTCCGTTTGTAATTTTTTTATTTTTATCTATATTGGCGAGGATCCATTTAAGGGCTTCGAATTTTTACTATAATACAGTAAGTATTTTAGTGCGTAACTAATTAATTACGGTTACAAACAAAGGATATTTTTAAGTCTCTCCATAATAAGTTGTTTATAATTTGCAAACAATAATGGCAAATATCTCCCAATTTTTAGATTTAGGGAGGTACATAAGGACCCTGATGCAATCCGCGGGTTTTTACTTGGTAAATAATCTCCATATGACATCTAAACTACTCCCGCTGGGGCTCCCTCAAAATTAGAAGTACCATACACCTTAACAGTAACTTTAATAGACAGAATTATATTAATAATAATACATTATATTTAAAAGAAATGAGATCTGATTGGAAGATCTTAGCTTATAACTGTTCAGATATTGTTTGCTAGATTTCAGCACAATAATGGTTTGCAAACACTTTTTTGTTTGCACTAACTGCATAAATCGGTTACTCAGCCCCGTTCCTTTAATAGATTTTTATTGTCAAATGTACATTCTTTCTTTCAATTTTACCTAATTTTCAAAAGTTCAGAATGAATCATAACAATAATTGTTGGATAGTTCAATAATTTATTTATAAAAATAAATAAAAAAAAATCATAAAAAACGCGTTAATGAATATTTTTATTAAAAGTTGGATCCTAACTACAATATAGAAGAAAGTGATAAATAGATAACTTACAGAGGTAGCTATTCTGTAAGTCTATACGGTAGACGGATCGTATGAACAAGGTTAGGCATTTAATTTATTAAAAAGAAATGTTTTTTTAGAAATTAAAAAGTCAGTTTCGTTAAAAAATTTTAAACGGTGAAAAATTTTAATAAATAATTAATTTAGTAACGTTAATAGTAGACTTGATGTAATGGACATTGATAGAGTCATTTACATGTAATATATGATCTTTATATATGTAATGTGCTAAGTTAAAATTGAAAAGGAAATCGTGGAAAATAGAAACACAAAGGTTTCACTGTAAAACAAAGATTGTATGAATTATATTATTAGACATACTTTATCATTTACAATATTTTCAATGATCACACTTTTTACCTGTAAAACAAAGAATTGACATTCAATTTTAATTATTTACCGTTCTCTCGCTTACAGTTATATGGTGTACACTACAATAATTGATCCTGCAATGTGCTTAGTTATATTGCCTCTGCATGCTCGCGTTTGACTGTTCAGATATCATATTGTACAAAGAGATATTTATGTTGCCGACACATGTAGCGGGGAAGTACAAATCATACTATGGTAGTATGCTTTCTTACATCTCCCCCTCCACAAAAGATACAAATTTATAGATTTTTATCCAACGTACCGTCGATACATTCAATTATATTTATGTTCTTTTCAATGTTACTTTCAGGCTGGTTAAGTGTGATGAGCTTTGAAATGTGGAACAAATTTGACTCTATATTTTTGTGTGGCCCAATTCTTAGTTTTTTTCTGCTTGGTTCATTACTATTCTCTACGAATACTGAATCTCCAGTTTGAAATGTATAATTTTTTCTATCTTCATCGTACCTCACTTTATTGTAATTGTGATACTTGATGCTTTTTTTAATGCTATCTTTCTATTTTTATTTAAGGCGTCATTTTTTTTTATTTTTAAGTTTATCTGGTACGATAAAATTATTCACTCCTGATAATAGATAACTTGGTGTGTATTTTGTGACAGTATGTATTGTCTTATTATATATTTTTACGCATTTATGTGCTATTGATGATTTTTTTCTTTTTTCTCATTATTGTAACGTGGGTTATGATGGCCTTGGGGTGCTCACGGAATAAAATATACGAGGACTTGAATATACTTCGTTTATTAGTTAATGATCCGAGAGAAGAGTCGCGC
>JAPYYV010012967.1:0-10061 GCA_030522625.1 Copidosoma aretas
GGATGCGCACCAGGTGCGAACGCTATTTTTCCTACCGAGGGCGCAGTAAACAACCAAAGGTGACCAAAAACGCCCCGAGGTAGGAAAATACTATTTCTTACCGGGCGCAAAGTACTTTGCGCCCTCGGGACACACTTTGGGCCCTTGAAACCACTTTGGGCCCTCGCGCAAAAAGTATTTTTCGGCCCTCAGGGCCCAAAGTGATTTCGCGGGTCCAAAGTGGCCCACGGGCCCAAAGTTGCACTTTGCGCCCTGGGGAAGAAAAACAATATACGCACCACGGGCACAAACGTACAAAAATCCCCGCCCTTCGGGCGTGCATTTCGTACTTTGCGCCCTAGGGACGTAATGTACTATTCTTACCATGGACACAAAGTGCGGCAAGCTCTTTGCGCCCTCAGGTCGAACTTTGGGCCCTTGGAATCACTTTGCACCCACGGGTGCAAAGTACTTTTCTTACCATGGGCACAAAGTGTAACTGGCGCTTTGCGCCTTAGAGGCGCACTTTGCGCCTTTGAATCTCTTTGCGCCCGCGGGCGGTTAGTGACTTCGCGGGCCCAAAGTGCGTCCACGGGCTCAAAGTCGCACTTTGTGCCCTGAGAAGAAAAACATTATACGCACCTCGGGCACAAACGTACACCAACCGCGCCCTTCGGGCGCTATTGTTTATACTTCGTGTCCTAGGGGCGTTATGTACTATTTTTCTGCTAAATGTCCGTACTGATTAAATTGTAGGCAGTTTTCAAAAATTTTGCGTGTTAAAGACTTATTCTACAAAGACTTGGGATTAACTGTTTTCATGATAGACTACTCATTTTTACAGAAGTTTATCAAAGCCAGTTTCGAGAGAATCACCCATATATACACGAATAACGAACGACTTAAGTTTAAATCTTCAAGCATAGTCGATAGGAGCTCATAATTAACACAAAAGATGTTACACCGAGTTGAATGAAGTATAATTAAGTATAATTAAATAGTATAATGTTCTGTTTTGAAAGCTCCTTGCGGAAGCAACAGAATAAGCTACTTCTTCAATATCGAAATTCACATAGAACTGTCATCCAGTCCACAAAAAATTACGTAATGACTGATTTTGAACCTATTGTTAAAATTTGTTGCAGGAAGAGGCCATACAATCACTGTTTAAGCCAGAAATACTGTCGGAATCGTTTCATTGCACCAATTGCAGTAATGAGACTGACGCAGTTAAAATGTTAAAATTTAAACGAATACCTACGATTTTAACTGTACATCTGAATCGCTTGAATTTCGATAAGAAATCACAACAACTATCGAAAGTATCTCACAGGTTAGTTTTATAATCGTTGTATGATCTTGAACAATATACTACAAGCGATGGAAATAGCACTACGAATTGTACAAATAATTGCTATTAATACAATAACCAGTTTCATAAATCATAATATAATACTCAGTTCAAGTGTTCGATTTTGAACCGATTTTTTCATCGAAACGTATTTAAATAAATTTATGAAAAGTTTTCTCAACAGAACAATACTGTAGAAGTTATTTAAAATGTTTCGAGGCATGGAAACTGAAGTTCCAGACGTT
Organism: Copidosoma aretas; assembly: GCA_030522625.1. Taxonomy (NCBI): domain Eukaryota; kingdom Metazoa; phylum Arthropoda; class Insecta; order Hymenoptera; family Encyrtidae; genus Copidosoma; species Copidosoma aretas. The sequence continues at coordinate 1,576 of JAPYYV010012967.1, forward strand.
ATAAATGTATTTTATGTCCAATTATGTAGGCGGTATATTATATGTACATCTTCTCTCTAGTGATTTTTTCCCTGTACTCATTAATAGATGACAAAGAAAATGGAAGCGTTTGATTATAAAATGTCCAAAAAGATGCTGGTTGTTGTCATTCAAACGAATGTATTAATTAATAACTCTTAAGAATTATTCTTGATGATATGGAATATTGAATAACATTTTAACAAATCTGCGTTATTAGTTTCTGTTTTAAATTTTAAATACAACATTTGTTTTTCAGCGTTACTTTTGATCAACATTTGAATCTGTCAGATATTCTGAAAATTCATGCAGACAAACGAAACTATGATGAAGAAATGAGGAATGGTAATAAAATATGAATAGATGTCCCGCTATGTTTCTAAGATTATACTACATCTGCCTAAAAGTAAAATTAAAATTGGGACAAGTATTCCCCTTATTCGTGTCGTAATTGGTTAATTATTTTTAATTGTTTAGTGTAAAAATTATAGCTTCACAATTAACTCTCAACTATTCGGCAGCATACAATTGCACGTTCTACTTTTATTTACAATCTATAAAGAAATATATTTGGAGAAAATAGATATTTTCCTACCTCGGTCGTTTTTGAGGGGCTGGTGCGCCCTCAGTAGAAAAAATAGCGTTTGCCACATAAGTGCGATCCAAGCAAGGCTACCTTACGGACCCTCGGGCCTGTTCCGCAGGACCCTCGAGCTACAAAACCGCCCTTGTGGCGATCGCACTTTTGCGACGAAAACTACCATTGTTTTCTTAAGACATAACGTAAAATAATATTATATATTTTTGAAAAGAAACCTTGCTTATATTTTTCTACATCTGTTTTGTAGTTAGAATAATGTATAATATATATGATAATAGAACAATTATTAATGTACAATATTTTTTCAGAAATTTACAACTACAAATTGTTTGCTGTCATTGTTCATAGTGGAGATAGTAGAAGCGGTCATTATTTTGCATACATCAGTGACGGTGTCCAGTGGAGATGTTTTAACGATGAACGAGTAACAGAAGTAAAGCACGTCTTAACCTTTATTACATAAGTATTTAATTAAAAACATGCTTAACATTATTAAAGTGGGGTAATTTGTCGAAGTCAATATTTTATTTCAGTAATTTGATAAAATTTGTCGTACATAATGAATAAATCTCGTGGGTAACTTTTTTTTCGTTACCATTATCGATATTTTTCATCAGGAGTAACAAAGTATTATAGTAGTAGTGTACGTTACTTACAATTGTTGAACTAATTTTAATGAGAGACTGATATTCAATACAGAATTGCAACCTTTTTGAAATTCTCAATTTCTCGCCAGATTTATTTTTCAAGTAACAAATTAATTTAATAACATTTTCTGTAGCATATTGTGAGATGTATCGAAGAATAAAAGTTGGGAAATGTTTTAAAAATATTATAAATAGATGTATCCGGTAAATTGTACTATTTCATTTCAACATTGACATTTTGTTTCTTGCCCTACACGTTCTATAATTATATGTAATATATACTATGTTGCACTTATGGGGCAAATATGGGAAATCAACAAATACGATTTTGCTAAAAAATTATTTGTTTACTCAGTTCGATCCATACAATCAACATACTGTATTTTAAATGTAAAATTGCATTATAAACAAGCATTGTAACGTTGTGTCGTAATGAATGTCTTATGTTTCCGGTCTTATAGAACACTGTTTTTGTAATACAATATTATTAAAGGTTACGTGGGACAAAGTCAAAAAGTCGTTCGGTGCATCAGATATTAGTACCATCCATTGCGCAAGTGATAAGAGAAGTACGACAGCATATATACTCGTGTATAGCAGACTTCATGACGGCTTTCAGATGACATCTGCTGCACCAAAAGTACTAAAAGCATCGTCTGAACACATTAAGGTAATGTGTATAATTGTAGAATGAAGTGATTACGAATGAAATTTTCCAAAGTTGATAAAAAATAATATAAACCATAAGGTAAAAGTGCCACTCAGAAACACTTAAAAATTTCTGTCTCTTATATGAAACAGTAAAAAAGAAATTTCTTGACATTTGTTTATAAAAAAAATACATTTATCTTCACTCTTTCAAGTATAAACTTCTAACAGTAAGAATTTTTATTGATATCGTGACCTGGTACAAAAAAAGATTGTCGTTCAATACCGTTTCAAAGTGGAACAAATCTGGAACATAACCTGAAACACATAATATCCCTCATATAAAACACACTCAGTGCATTTGAAGTACATGTGATATGTGTTTCATAGGGGGGACATCCTGTTTCAAAAGTAGGACAAAAGTTTTAGTGACCCTGGTAGAAACGTTACTACAAAAACTCGCTAGAAACTCGTCAACATGTTATAAGTACATTTACTCGCTCACGTTACCGAGTTTCTAGCCAGTTTTTGTAGTAATTTTCTACCAGGGGATGTTTCGTTTCATTTCACGGACATAATCCGTTATTAGAGTTCTATCAATAAATTAATTTAATAACAGTATAATCAGATTCAAAAATGAAAATACTAAAGATCAAGATTAAGCGCTTCGCAAGTAACAAAATTTGCGCCGAATAAGTCAATATTTTTTTTTTCTACAAATCATAAAAAAGCAATTGACGAAAACCGTTCAAAAGTGGTCCTTTCACCTTATTATGAGCACGTTTGTTTGTTTGTTTGTTTGTTTATATATCGTTTAATTTAGCTTTCCATAACAACAAACGCGTAAAGAACGTGCTGTTGACCGATCAGTTCATGTTTCAAGATTTTTTTAAAGCAGTGCTTCTTGCGGAAAGCGAACAAACAAACGAACGATGTAATCGATTTTATTAAAGACTTTAATTATAGACAATTACGTCCGGTATCAAAAGGAGCCGTAAAGTTGGTGAATCAAAAACAATTGTGCAACCACAGCAAGTTATTAATGTCCCTGTCATCAATTTGCAAACCAACGTAGTTCAAGACGAACCAAATACCATCTTAAATACCTATGTGCAGGTAACGAGTCCAAATAATGTTTCATTTTAACATTGATATACTGTAACTGAACCTTGTGAGATATTGTACTGTTTATGCAAATGTGGTAGGGACAAACCTTTCGTACCCTTTTTTTTGGTTTAGTTTTCTTACTTTGAAAACAACTGTTGGGTTTCGAAACGACCTTAATGATTACTTTGTCTTATTTCATACGTGGACGTGACGAACACCTCTTAAACAATTATCAACTTTTACAAAAAGCAATAATGTATTTTCTATATATGACAAAGAAAATCGTCATCAAAAGTCAACAGTATATAAAGTCCAGAAAAATTTCCCATGAACAATGTTAACGTAGTTATAATGATGCTCGATTTTATTTGTGGATACGCTTCCAGCTTTGGACGCTGATAGAATTGTATGACATTTCAAAAATAATTTAAGCTCATTGTGTACACTTAATTATTAACGACTTATAATTATGCTGTAGTTTGTAAAGTAAAATTTGAAGTTAGGAATAAAGTTTTCAATAACCTCAAATTAAAATTTTGAAACCCAAGAAAAAGTAGTTATTTAACTATGGTAATTCAATAAACCTCAAAAGTCAGAAAAGTTGTAAAAATTTCTCTTATTTCTGAATCTGATAATATTTATAATAATTAATGCTAGCCTTCTTTTTGGACGAGTACAAATAGTACATTACGCCAATACAGTGTAAAGTGGCACTTTGTGCCCGCTGACCACTTTGTGCCCGTGAGTGAAAAATACTTTGTTGCCTTAGGGCCTAAAGTATTTAAAGGGTTCAAAGTGCGCACAAGGGCAAAAAGGTTTGCGCTCAAGTTGCACAAATTTTTTTTGCTCTCTATAAGGGTACAAAGTGACTTTACACAGTAGTAACTAGGGTTGCGTTCGAATAAAGTGGGTAAAATATTGGTACAGTACACATTAAGTCGTAGGAGAGCAAGAGAAGTCTCCAGCAACGACTACTAACATACTTTCATACTGATAAATACAAATTAAATATAATAAATTAAACTATAGTGTGCAAGTAAGAATATTGCTATTTTCTTTAATATTGTAGAACAATTAATTGTTCTTTCAAAATATTTTTTAAGTTTATTATACAATTTGTATTAGAATTACATTTTTAACTTGGGAAAATTCATGATATTGTTAGAATTAAAGTAAAACATTTATAAATATTTTAATTGAATTTTTACAGTACTAAAAATAAAATTTATGAATTTGGTAAGTACACGTTACAAAAAACCTCTGCCAAATCATTGTCACAAACCATCCTCTTACATATGTACGTAATTACTTTACTTTTCTTAGCTTAACCTATTTTCTTTTAATAGTAATCACTTAAGTCTATTCTATGAATACATGTTTTTAATGCACATAAAAGGAATGTTTTCATAAAAAAAGCACTGACATAGAGCAATAACAAAACAAATCGATCCAAAACTTTCAAAGTCGCATTCATAACATGTTATTTCAGTAAGAAAATTTTTGTCTGTTACAACAATTTGTCAATCGGAATCGCATGTACCACGTTCAACAAATACGCACTTTTTCTTCCGTTTAATCCATGGTTTGTTGCATGGATCAACACACAAACGTCTATTAAGATCACCCACCTACTGAACTTTTTGTAATTTTATCTTAAATTTTCAACTTGATGTTTATAGTTTTCATAGATAAAAATTATAAATTATTAATAAATAGTACTTTCAATTATTATTTATAATCGCTAGCAACATATCCTAAAACAACGTTAAATAGTTAAAGAATCTATTTTCATAAAAATCGATTTGTTAAAATCCAGAAAAACGTAACTTCAAAAAAATTTAATCGATGTAATCGAATAGTTTTTGGACGGAGATTAGAATACAAAAACGATAAAAAGCCCAGATCCATTGTAGTCGGTCAAACAATTCTGAGATAGAACTGATTATATACATTTCCTTATTACACCCACGCACACCCACATACTTAATTCTGATAATTTCATCTTGATACTTTTATTTGTCATAAATTTAATGATTATTTAGAATGTCAATAGTAACATATTAAAAAACGACAAAAATCATGAAAATCCTTAAAATGCAAATGAAAAAAAAAATTAACATAATTTTTCTTTTAAGTGACAATTGTGATTTGAAAAAAAAAACGAAAAAAAGAAACCCACGCTCATTGAAATCAGTCAAAGGAATTCCGAGATACAACTGATTACATAAATGTCCTACTCCCGCCCACGCATACCCACAAACTAAAATTTTGAATTTCCATCTTAATTCGTTTTTTTGTAAATAATACAAAATACCATGATCTTTTGGAATTTATATAGAAAAATACTATACAACAATCATAAATCATATCATAATCATTGATTTTTTTCTAAAAAATGGAGTTTCGAAAATAAATGAAGTCGAAAAAAAAATCAATATTACTAAAACCTTTTCATCCAGCAGCATCGTTAAAAAAAAAATAAGCCAAGAATGATTACAACTGACCATAGGAATCCTGAGGTATGACTTATTACACACATACACACACACACACACACACACACATACGGACATTTGTACCAGAGTACTCTAATTCGATGCTAAACCTCAGAAAACATATTTAGAAAAAGTTATCTCGAAATGTGATTTTGCGTCCATCATAAATCTTTCTCAATGAGGAAACAATATAATTTATGTACATGGTACATACACTTTAAAATTTTGTATACCGTTGCGTATAATGTTTTTCGTGTAGTAATAGAACTGTACATTCAAAAAGTTCACGAAGACGGTTGTACGGGATACAGGGGCCCTTTAAATGCAAAAAAGTATAAACCATCGCTCTTTAAGCCAAAAAATAATTACTACTCCTCAGAAACACAAAACGTCCTTACAATTACAATAACAACAACTACAACAACAATAATAATACTAATAACACTAATAATAATAATAACAACAACAACAATAATGATAATAATAATAATAATAATAAATATCAGAAGACAAACAAAGGAGCTGTCCGAGATATCGACAATGATGAATATATTCAATTTGTATCGGGCTGGCACAGTTCTCAGAGAATTTTTTCGAAGTTTCCGTACTTATTATGGATAAAATGTATCTCGGAAAGTATACATTTTATTGAAATTCGCAAAAGATGTTTTTCATTCGTCTTATTGAGCCTAATCTCATCGTAAAATTTACCGCAATTATTTTTAAAACCCTTTGATGATCTTATGATGGATATTATACACTACGTTCATCTTTTAACTGCTTTTAAAACAAAAAAATTCCGCAAGTTAAAAATTTTACATTCATCACGAAGTAGTAATAAAATTTGATGGTATTAGAAAATCAGTGTAAAACTGTAGAATAGTGGATTACGTACGAGTTTTAGTACGATATAATCTGATTTGTGTCCCATGCATTAACCCAAAAATTTATATCCCTGTTTTAAATATTTTATTCGTTAGATCGAGGTATTTCAAATTGAGTACAATAAAATGAGACCTCAGAAAATGTCAGGAAATGGCCCAAAACAAATGGTGGAACTGACAAAAACAGGTTTTATTAAAAAAAAAAAAAAAAAAACTTTTTATGAAAAAAAGATTCGGACAAAAAAGATGCGAAATTTTAAGCCCTATAAAATGAGTCTCGAGGAGCTGAAATCGGCTTAGTAGTTTTTTTGCAAATTGCGAAAAATCGCGATTTTTGCCATTTTTAAATAATTTCTATCTCCGGTTCCTTTGGATGAAGGGCTGACATTTTGATAGAATCTTTCTCTAATAGCCTTGAGTACATGCTCCAAATTTCAAGTTGAAGCGTTCTTTATTTTTCTCGGGTTCGTATTAAGCAAAAAATGGTCCTTCAGAAAAATGGCCGTGTATGGGTTGTGGCATAACACAGGGTCATTTTTCAAGCGCGATTCTCTTCATCGAAACCTACTTTACCACCTGCTAAAGTTTCATATTTCCAGCTTGTATACAAAGTATTGAAAACATTTTTCAAAAGACAGTAATTTTCGCAGCCGCCCGTCAACATGCGGATGCACTGCGGGGAAGTAGGCGTGGCCTAATTTGGCAGCTCGGTCCGCCTTCGAGCCGCCGACGGGTGGTTCCGAAATGACTCTTTTTTGAAAAATGTGTTCAATACTTTGTATACAAGCTGGAAGTATGAAACTTTAGCAAGTGGTGGAGTAAGTCTCGACAAAGAGAATCGTGTATAAAAAATGGCCCTATGTTGTACCCCAACTCATATACGGCCAAAGGATCATTCTTTGCTGAGCACGACGGTTTCCGAATAATAAGGAACGCTTCGTCTTGAAATTTGGAGCATGTACGAAAGGCTATTATAGGAACAATCTATCAAAATTTCAGCCCTTCATGTTCAAAGGAACGGGCGATATAAATTCTTTAAAAAATGGCAAAAATCGCTATTTTTTGTAATTTGCAAAAAAACTGCTGAACCGATTTGAGCTCCTCCGGAATCATTGTGTAGGGCTTCAAATCGCGCATCTTTTTTTGCCGAACATATTTTTGATAAACAATTTTTTTTTATTAGCAAAAAACCTGTTCTTGCCATTTTTACCATTTCTTTGAGACATTTCGTGACATTTCCTTAGGCTTAATTTTGTTGTATTCTATTTCAAATACCTCGGTCCAACGAACAAACTTTTTTAAATTAGCGATATAAATTTTGTGGTCTGAAAAGCTTATTCTATCATATCATTTGGAAAGGCTTAGAGTTGCGGCCCGAGCCGAAGGCGAGGGACGTAATGAGGGCTGTAAATAAGCGTATACGAATGAGTTACGGAATCTTTTTTTCCGCCTAAGAACCACAATCAAGCGGCGAAGGTGCTATTTTGAGGTTGGAAGGCGGAAAAATTACGACTGTTTCCTGTCTATCACTAGTTGTACCAATTTTTTGCTGCTTATGAACTTAAAACCCATGGTACGCAATGTATTATTTTACAACAAAAAATTCTTCAATAAAAACAGATTTTCTCGTATACCAAACGTATACACGGTGATTTACAATTGCCTTCTTCATTCGTTACCGTGACTTAAAGCAAACTTAAATATCGTTGTATTACATTCCAATATTTTACAAATACTAAATATGTTGTTGAATGGTTCCATTACTTAGGGGCCGTACACAAACCACGTGGTCTCGATTTGTGTGATTTTCGACCCCCTCCTACCCCCACGTAGCTCTACGTAGCTAATCTCACCCTCCCCCCCCCTTAGGGCACGTGGTTTCGTAGATGATTTTTTCTGAACCCCTTTACCTAAAAAAAAATAATTTTTGCTGTTAAAATACTCTATTTTAGTACGAATATATATATATACACATATATACACACATACACACACACATATATATTTCATTTTATTAACGGAATTATAAATATTATATATTATACATATAATGCGCATCACACATTTTCAACTTTTAATAAATAAA
>JAPYYV010012968.1:0-14087 GCA_030522625.1 Copidosoma aretas
TACATGTATACTTATACCACTTATCTAAAGCGTATTTTTGCTACACTCATATGAAAACTAAAACTGTAAAATTATTCAACATGTCATTTCTTTTTTTTTTCAAACTGTAAAACTATGTACCATTCAAACGGCCAGATGGGAATGTTTCCTGTGGCCCGAATAAATATTATCAAAAATCAAATCTCTCTCTCTCTCTCTCTCTCTCTCTCTCTCTTTTATATAAACTCACTGAAATATCCATATATCTGTACATGTAATACAACATAATGTATAATATTTCTTATGTGGCCACTCAGGGTTCCACCCCACGGCCCACTAATAAAGCATTCTATTCTATTCCATTCTATTCTCTCTATCTCTCTCTCTCTCTCTCTCTCTCTCTCTCTCTCTCTCTCTCTCTCTCTCTCTCTCTCTCTCCCCCTCCCTCTCTCTCCCTCTCTCTCCCCCTCCCTCTCCTCCTCTCTCCGACACTTTCGAGCTTTGGCTGCTAACACTGGTGAATGGACGGCTGGCTCTCTCTTACGTTTTTATTTGTTGTGCGTGTTAAGTACGACGTTGAATTGTCTGTAGCGTCATATTCGAGCAATAAAATATCTTAAATAAACACTGAACTAATCAGAACACAGTATTTTCAAACTTGTTTTATTCAACAAATAATTGACTCCTGCATGATCCGGAATGATCTTATTAATAATCACTTATATATGCTAAAATATACCAGGATGATTAAAACATTTAAAAACACTTTTTATCGTATACAGCGTGAGAAGTACTTACATTTCAGAGAAAATTTTACGGTACCAAAAATATTTCTTTCTGCAATAAACACTTTTGCATTAGAAATTGTGTCGTAGAATGTCAGTCATTTTAAAAATCGTTTGAATTTTTTCAGTATTCTCGAGCACCTGTTGTACAGATCGGAGTGAAACGTACTGTATAAAAAGTATAATTTTTCATAGTCCAAAAGTTTTGTACTCGATATTTTGTCGCTGTTATCTGTTATGTCAGAATAAAGCTGGTCCTCAAATCAAAAAATTTATTTTCTACAATATATTTTAATTAAATAGAATCTGAGTCATTATCAAACTGATAGCTTTTGAACGATAGATACGTTATACTTTCCAGAGCTTTACGGCTCACAAAAACAGTCATCAAAAGATAAGGCAGTTTTGAGAGGTCTAGTCGATTCTTGATGATGTCGGTGCATTGAGAGATAAAGAAATATCTGACGCAGAAAGCTCAACTATGACACATCTTATTTTAGATAAGATTTCTTGAAAAATTCTCTATGTTTAATTCAATAGTACAACTACCAAAATTTAACATTACAAATTATTGAAAAACTGCAGAAAATCATGTCTTGCGTAGGAATCATAGTTGAGATACGTGCCAATATTTATGATGATACACTACACCTCAAGAGTAATATTACAATCAAGTAAGAACTTAACAGACCACACTATGTCCCCAACTCGTTTGATGCTTATGCGTATATTAACATGCAGAATGGACGTTTAATACTATCCTTAGTCGAAGTTGAAATAAAGTAAAGAATCGAGATAGTTTGTTTTTATTCGTTTATTTTTCAACTAGAATACAAAACATTCATATAAAAAAAAATTAATACGGGAATAATCAAACGACAAAAAAAATATGTCTTATCTTTCTTTCTAACTCGTTTTACTGCATAAATATTGAAATTATAAGTGAAATAATAACCATCACCAGAGTTAGCTTGGATTTTGACGCACTACCAGTAATTTAAGGCAATATTGGCACAGTTCCAGTAATGTAAGGAAATTTTGGCACAGTACCGTTCCCGTAGTACTGATAGTTTTTCGTGCTGGCCTCCGGAATCATCAAGATTTGTGAATAACCGTGATTAAAAAAGTAGAGGTTACCGTTTTGGTCAATAGTTGGATTAGAAAAGTCATCATAAATGTTGTGTATGCCCGTGTACTGTATTTTTGATGCATGAAAAGGCAGACTTTTTAAATTCATTTCATAGATATCATCATTCGAAATAAGGTACATGATGCCCGTATTGGATACAGTGAAGTAGTTCCAATAAACATTTGTTATGTTGAGCTTCGTGGCTTCGTTCCTGGAGTTTGTGCTTAAGCTTTTGTCTTTAAGAAAGTGGGTGGACAGCTCAAAGATCTCCCTCTCCAATGTAATATAGTAGAGTTTTCGTCTGCCTTCAAAGTCTGCTGGCGACAGTGCCAAGCTTTCAACTTCCTTATCAAGCTTAAAATCCCATGAGGTGCAGTTCCGTAGGGAGAAAACGATGATGTGTTTGGCATAAATATAGTCGTAGATGTAGGCAAAGCCGCCATCCTCGTGGTCCAGGACTATGCCGGTGGGCCATAAATTCGAAGGAGTAGTTACGTTCAGTGGAAAAGTGTAGGTCATGAGCACTTCGCCTTTCTTCTCGAGGTCAAGGATCACCAAACGAGATGGGCACTGGACTTTTTGGGTAGACGAGTTATAAAAGCCGTTGTCCAACACCCACATTCTGCCCATCGGGTCTATCTCGATGCCAATGACTTTCTGAAAGCACGAGCAGTTGCCGAGCTCCTGCATTTCCCAGTTGGGGTATGGCTCGAGCAATGGTAACTGTTTTCCATTTATCGGTGAAGCCGGAGTTACGGCCAGTGCCACTGGGACGCCATGTAACCAGCGTCTTATGGCCACATACGTCTTGTCATTCCAAAATCTGATGAGCCCTGGAACATTTAAATGTCTTGCGTAAAATCCATCACCCACGGCTTGTTGGTATTTCTCGTTGAATGGCCAAGTGTAGTTTATGCCACCGTTCCACTGAAATTTGACGTTGACGGACTGTTGGGCTAAAGTCATGGAGTGCAACGCACTCAACAGCATCAGGAACTTGAGCAGCATTTTTCTCCTTTTTATTTAAAAAAATAAAATAAAAAAGTAACTTTAACTGTATCTATTATTGATTTTAGTTTGAAATTTGTAAAGAGATATATTATAACAATACCTTAGGGACTCACGCAGCACTAGATTCAACGTATGCACGAATGTGTGAGTCCGATAGTATTATAGTGGACAGAATAGGAGCTATACTTATTATCAAATGAGAGTCAGTTCAGTACTGAAAGCCACATGCGAAGCCAAACGTTACTGTCGAGAATAATTTTAGTTAGCGAGTCAATGATGTGTCACCACTAAAAAAGTAGTGTGTAACTACAGATAAAGAGCATGAGATAGTGATGGATGACGGTTTTTCTTCAGTACAAGGTCGTTAGGTTTTGTGCGCTTGTTTCATAGTTTATCAATAATTATAGATAAAGACTTGATTAAAACTACAAATTTTTGAAGTTTACTGGCAGTATAATTAATTCGATTTTTAATAAGGTTTTTGTGTAAAGGTTTTGTGTTATTGTTAACTAACGCTGAGAAAATAAGTCCACCATTTTTAGGCACGACTGCTTTACAGGAGTGCCTTATATTTTGACCAGAACGAAATGTGTAACCATTTATAAAATGACTATTTAGTGCATGAAACAAATTTTGATCCTAATATGGGTGTAATTCGAAGTGGTCCTATGGTGTATGTAAGCAACCCTGTGTGTACGTAATCAAGTTTCCAGACTAACTCAAGTGATTTTCATCTGATTGACCTCAAATTTATTTTCGTCCTCACCGTAGAACGTGATGGTTTAAAATCGGAGAGGTTTTGACACAGGGAAAACAATTTCCAGCACTTTTACTATAGAGCTTCGAGGGGAAAAAATTTATTTTGTCGTTGTAACTTTGCAAATTAACATTTTAAGCTTGGGTGTTTTGAAAAAAATTTGTAGATCTTGATGAAATACAATTTTTGTCTGCAGTACTTACACTTTTTTCTAGGAAGTCAATTGAATGCCCTAGGTCGCAAAAATAACTAAAAATATCTTCAAAAACCGTTCTTCACCCATAACAAGAAGAAATTGACATTTTACAACGAAGTGTTAAACACAAAAGTTGTAGATCTAAAAAAACACAGCTTTTTTGTATCATACGTTTTACTCTACAATATTATCCTGATGCTTTGAACAACGAAAATCGTTTTAAATTGTCCAAAAAATCGTTTTGCGATACCTAATATTTTTCTTTAACAGTTCAGGTCAAAATGTTAAAAACAAATGTTGCAAAACTAAAAAAAAAATACACTTTTTTGTACTTAAATTTTTTTTCCAAAGTAACGTTATAATGCTTTAAATGACAAAAATTAATTTAAACTGGCTAAAAAATCATTATCAGTCGCGCCTTGCATGTAAAAGCTTTGCTTTTTGTATAAATTGATTGCTTGTTAGTTATCAATAAAGTAGATTGCTCAAGTTAATTATGTATTCTGTTCAATAACCTTAATTTCTATTCACATTATTATTAGTCATGTTTTATACTATTTTTCAATTATAATTGTATGAAATAACATTTATTGACAAAAAGACAAGATTAAGCAAGACGAGACCAAGACCACTCATGTAAAACCAAGAAAAGACCAAGACGATACTTCAAATTTTGATATTTTTCAAGACCAAGAGGAGATTATTTAAAATCTTGTATTGTCTCGTCTTGCGGAAGTCCCAAGCCAATTAGAGCTCACGTTGGTCCAGCAGGCCATGAAAGTCGCACCTCTCTGCAAGAAATCGACTTTACGGCAATGTTATGAGCAAATAAATTTGTAAATACGTTTTCATTTACATTGCAATGTCTCAGCAACCAATCAATGACAATTCAAACGATTTAGTCAAAACTGAAAAATAAACAAAAAGTCGTAAACATTTAAACATTTGTACAACTAATACGAGCTTCTTGAATTTTCATCCATCGAAATTTTGATCTTCTGACTCTTCTATTAAAACAAATTCTCGCTTTCTTCAAACCGAGATCACAGAGGCAAAAACAGAGATCGAGACGCGGGTCGGGTGCAGGCAGGGTCGTCTGAGAGGAGCAAAAAAAATGTAACGGAGGGAGAAAAGAAAACAGGCAGCGAGGGCGCATAATTAGCTTAACGACACTAATTAAAATACAAATGACGAGTCTTGGAGACTCGCGGGGGCGGGGGTCAGAGCGTCCGACTCATTATCACCCGCCTCACATTTTTTTCCCCCCCTCGAAAGGAGACTGCGACGCGTCATCGGGTCCCTTCGGCGTGCACATACACTTTTTGCCAACCCGTCCAGGGGGCCTGATTGTATATTTAATTTTAACGGCCTCCAGTTATTTCCGCCGCGTCTGCTCGTAATGGCCGCGATCGCCGGGAATTTCGTGCTCCCCTAATAGGCGCTCGTCGCTCGCGCAATCGGCTGCAGATCGTTTCAATCTCTCGGCGAGCGTGCAGCGCGTCTGTTTGCGAAGAAGAGCTCCGTACGTCCCTTCCCGAGCGAGATTCTTGACGCGCGGAGCGAGCTCCGTATCCGCTCTGTCGATAAAGACACGTCGGAGCCCCGCGGCGGAGAAGATTAGCGTATATTTCGCGGAAAATTGGCCCGCGGGGTAACGGCAGCAGGAGCACGTGCGCGTGGCGGCGGGAGGGGGGTGTTGGTGTACGGAAGAGCCTGGAAACGCGTGGGTATCCCGAGAAATCGCGTCCCACAGCCGCGGGAACGAGACGACGACGAGGCCAATGTCATAAAGTATCGCGGATACATGTGCACACGCGCGCGACAGCGGCGCACACCGCGCGTATTCGATTTAGCCGGCGTAATCCCTGATTCACGTGGGTCTCTCTCCCTCGTTCGGTGGAGCTGTTTGCCCATACGGGACCACATAAATATGATTGGAGCCGAACGAAGTGAGACTTACTCCCCCTGTACTGCTGATGCTGCGCCTCCTTGTGTACTCCCCCGCCCGTCTTTTTCTGGTTCAACGGTCCCCCTCTCCGAACCCTGCCCGCTCCATCGCGTATATTACGTTCCGTTTGATCCCGGCTGGCTCTTTTTCCGTAGTATATACTTTTGGGACTCCGCGCGCGCGTCTTTTTCTCTTGAATCGATTTTCCGCGATTCTTTTTTCACCGCCCGCTTGTAATATCATTTTACGTACAGGACCACCCGTTGATCGATCAAGCGACGAATGAAGCATATTGCTTCGCGATGCGTTGTCGCGAATGATTTTCGTACTCTCTCGCGTCTCCAGCGTCTCGGAGAATCCCTCCCCTTTTTCACTCACCCAGAGCCCTTTTCTCAGACGACAGACTGTATGGCCGCGTTCCCACTATACTTTGCTTCCCCCTTCCGCGGCAATTCGCGTCGGATTATACCATGCGTTGTCTCTCCCGTCCCGCTGTGGACGGATCCCTTCACGATCGTTACAGGATTCAATCGAACCTGCCCCACGCTGCACACATGTATTTCTATACCATCTTCCTCCCTCGTTTGTTCCATCCTCGCGTGCGCCGCCGCTCGTACAACCCCTTCCCCGTTGCGTCACCGCTGGCGCAAGCTCGTATCGTCGATCGCAGTCTGCCGAAGAGTTTCGATGCGAAGGATCTTCTCCCCTGGATCAGTGGCGTCTCATCTCCCTCGCTCGCTGTCTTCCTTATTTTCTTGCTCTCCGGCACGCTTTTTTACGGTCGCGCCATACGCGCGATTGCTTTGAGCTGCTGCTGCTGCCTGCGGATCGCTCCCTTTTTCTTGCGCAAATATGAAGCGAGTTTTTTTTTTATGGATTTTATCTTATTTACGGTCCAAACTTTTCACGTAAGTGCATTGTAAAAAGTCATGGATTGTCGGATGAATTTTCATTTGTCTTGATTCACGCATAAAAAAAAAAAAAAAAAAAAAAGTTTTTGTGGTGTGAAAAAAAAAGTGTCTTGTGGTTCAAAGGGAACGAGTGAATCTGTTTGATGATGTCTTTCCGTCGAATGATTCATTGAATTAGTTTCTCCATCCTCTCATTGGGGCTCTCTACACTCTCTAAATGTTTGTGAGTGAATTTTTACTCACACCGAGTAAAAATCCAACCACTGGCATACGAATGAAAATTCACTCGGATGCGAGAGAAAATTCACTCGAAACGCGAGAAAAAGTCTCTCACGTACAGAGATAATAGTCTCTCGCTGTACGAGTGAAAAATGAGTATCTGTCCAGCTATTGTGGAGCACAGAGTGTATGGTGATGAAAATTGAAATAAAGGGTAATCAAAAGTAAGGAATCGTGTCTTCCTCGATCGCTAGCTGCAGGGTCTCATCCATGGTCACACACGAACACGACTAAAACTTGCATGATAAAAAAAATACAATGTAATTTATTCATTAACATATAGAAAAAAAAGTGTGAAATAGGTTCTGCCGATACTTTTTAGTCCAGCATTTGCAGAACTAATAAGCATGAAAAATATACTACGAGTGAGATTTAATTCTCGATGGCACTTGAAACTTGAACAGAGATCATGATCTTGCATTAACACAATGTTTCTGTTTCGAATAATGTCATGATCTTTCCTTTACACACTTCTTCTCAATTTTATCATGGAATTACTTTTAATTTGATCGGAAATTTTGTAACCCTGCAAAAAAAAATTCAAAAACCTTTCAAAGGTTCAAATAATTATCATAATAGTAGTTGTCGTATCACTGTATACCTATGAGTCAGGCTAAACGTACGTTGTACGACTAATAAGGTGAATAAGCTAAATACTGCGACGCTGAAATGTTAATGATTCATTGTTTGTTAAGTGTCAACGCCATTTGTAACAGAAATCGCACGTTATTTCTTATGCGTATCGAGGGCTATTTGCAATACGCATGCTAATAATAGTAAATTAATAACAGTCAATGGTACGACATAAAAAACGAAAAAAAAAATTTGTTGAAACGTTTGTCATCAAAAAAAGATTATAAAAGAGCTCGTGAAAAGCACCACGGGCTCAATCCTAGGGCACACTTTTCACCGCCCGCGCATGAACAGAGACCAATTTTTGACTTCTGCGCATGTGCAGATGACGAAAATGCGTCCGAAAGTGCATGCTCAAGTCGAGCATATGGCCTTGAGCGCAATTCCGAAACAGCGCCCCTATTCGAGGGATTTGAGAACGATTGGTTATGATTAGAAGAGGACAGTACTATTGCGTATGCTTCCGACTCCATTCACCAGATGGCCAAGTCTCAAAGTCGCTTCTCTGCAAGTGCAAGAAGACTAATTCATAGTACTGTCCTCTTCTAGTCAAAACCAATCGTTCCCAAGTTGCTCGTGTAGGCAGCGCTGTTTCAAATTTGCGCTCGAGGCCAATATCTAGTCAATCATACTTCGGAATTTCATCTAATTGGTACTTAATTTCTAAATGGTATGAGCCTGTTCAAAACCGTCAGACTTATTTTCCATAAAGACGATACGATGATTCAGGCTGTTGCAATCATCCAGGATGTAGATTGTATTTCATTATTCCCCTCGTTACAAATAGCGATAACACTTAACAAACAATGAATCATTAACATTTCAGCGTCGCAGTATTTAGCTTATTCACCTTATTAGTCATACAACGTACGTTTAGCCTGACTTATAGGTATACAGTGATACAACAACTACGATTATGATAATTATTTCAACCTTTGAAAGGTTTCTGATTATTTTTTTTTTGCAGGGGTACAAAATATCCGATTGGATTTAAAATCATTTCATAATAAAATTGAGAAGAAGTGTGTAAAGGAAAGATCATGACATTATTCGAAACAGAAACATTGTGTTAATGCAAGACCATGATCTCTGTTCAAGTTCCAAGTGCAATCGAGAATTGAATCGTACTTGTAGTATCTTTTTCATGCTTATTAGTTCTGCCAATGCTGGACTAAAAAGTATCGGCAGAACCTATTTCACAATTTTTTTTTCTGCATGTTAATGAGTTAATTACATTGTATTTTTTTTTATCAAGCAAATTTTAGTCGTGTTCGTGTGTGACCATGGATGAAACCCTGCAGCTAGCGATCGAGGACGAGACGATTCCTTTCTTTTGATTACCCTTTATTTCAACTTTCATCATCATACACTCTGTACTCTACAATAGCTGGACAGATACTTATTTTTCACTCGTACAGCGAGATACTTTTTCCCTTGTATACTAGTTGTTGGATTTTCACTCAATGTGAGTGAAAATTCACTCGCAAACATTTAGAGAGCAGCCAGGAAGATTCAAGGGATTGTTGGCTCATGTCCTGCAAAAATTTGCAAGGATACTTTTTTTGGGTCCTTCTAATAGAGGGAAAGTTTAAAAATAAGACGCTTAAACACCACTATCATCAGACGATTAGAAAATGCCTTATAAGTCTCACACATGTGGGAGAGAAGGATTCAAGTAGGGAAATGAATAAATATGATACTGACAGAAAACACCATTACTGTTACCTGAAATCAAAGATGGACACTACTACGATCTCTTTGGGCTGCCAAATTTATGATGGATTCATCTCCTACGATGAAAATAAAACATTTTTTTTCATATACATTATATCTCGATTCAGCTTGGATTTCGAGATATCGGAAATCGAAAATTGTAATTAAAAAACAAAACAAAAATTTGCATCGTCCAGGGGTTCCATTCAAGTAGGCGAAATATTGCCAAAAATAACTAACTTTTTCGGTAGTCCCTAGTACGTGCCTGCGCAGTGACTCCGGCGCATGCTCTTGATCATCACTTTCTAGGAATTATCAAAGAAAAAAATCATTTGGCTTGCTGAAATGAGCAATGAAATGAGTTCCAACAGGGCTAATTATCTTCGTCTTGACCGAGGACATCCGGAATAGACCACGGGACACCCAAAATTTTCATCTTGAGAAGAGCTACGCAAGGAGAACGCAGCCGAGCAAAAATCGCATTCTTGCAAAAATTCCCTGTTACTCTTTCAACTGTAGCTCTGTTCAAGATCAGGTTACAGTATAAGTTGAAAAAGTAATCGAAAGCGCGTGAAAAGACCTTTAATTTAAGCCTCGGTCGAGTAAAAAATGATCAAAAATCTTGTAATCGATGAAATTGCTGCTTTTTTACGTAATTTTTATTTACTCGTAATTTTCCATCCAAGCAGCATTATGAACTCAACTGTAGATTAAATCAAAACTCTTTTCAAGCTTTATTGATTACTGTTTGAGCAAATACTTTACTTTGAGCAGAACCGTTGTTGAAAACTTAAATATCACAAAATCCAGAATAATCGTAGTGTTATTTCATTTGTTTTGGATCACATCTCGATTTAAATATAATACTTATTTTCTTACCATGGGCTCAAAGTGCAGCAGAGCCTTTTCGCCCTCAGGCCGCACTTTTGGCCCTTGAAACCACTTTGCGCCCACGGGCTCAAAATTTTTTCTGCCCTAGGGCGCAGAGTATTTTCGCGGGCCCAAAGTGTGCCCACGGGCGCAAAATTGCACTTTGCGCCCTCGGCAAGAAAAATAATATGCGAGACTCGGGCACAAAAGTAAAATAATGTACTATTGTATATTAATAGATTGCCCTTGAAAAGGGCTTTCATTTAAGCTTTGATTGAGTCGAAAACATTTAACAGAAGGAAAGCTACGATGGTTTTAAATTTATGTTCCAAATGACGGAAAATCTAATTTTAGGAAAAAAAACATGTTTTCCTACTTCGGGCGTTTTTGAGAGGCTGGTGCGCCCTCGGTAGGAAAAACAGTCTCCGCCACTCAAGTGCGATCCAACCAGGGCTACGTTGCGGACCCTCGGGCCTGCTTCACAGGACCCTCGGGCCGCAAAATCGCCCTGGAGGCGATCGCACTTTGGTGACGAAAACTACTATTCAGCCACGCTTTTACTCCAACTGGAAATGCTTCTAACTTTGGCCCTGATTGCCGTTTTCAACTCAACCCGGGCTCAAATTAAAGCTTATCATGTGCGCTTTTATATTCTTCATATAAACGTACCACGAGATTATCCACTGTTGAACCGCAATGAAAATAGTATACACAAATTTTTATGTAATTTTATACGCAGATTGTTTGTAGGTCATAACTCGACTCACACTTTCGTTATTTTACTTGTTGATACATAATATAAAAGCGCACATGATAAGCTTCAATTTGAGCCCGAGTTGAGTTAAAAACGGCGACCACTGTTCTGCTCGGAATAAAGTTGGAGTATTCGCTCTGACGGTAATCAAATGAGCTTGAAAAGAGCTTTGATTATACTTAGCTCTAGTAGAGTTCATAATGATGCTTGGATGGGAAGTTACGAGCAAATAAAAATTACGTAAAAAAAGCAGCAATTTCATCGATCACAAGATTTTTTGTACGAAATCTCGATTTCCCGCAAGTGCAGTCCCGTTGAGTATTTTTTACTCAACCGGGGCTTAAATTGAAGATCTTTTCACGTGCTTTCGATTACTTTTTTAACTTTACAGCTAATTATACAGGACGTTCGCCAAGAAAAAAAACAACAGCGCGAGCTCTCCCGCGTCCGGTGTGTACTTGTACAGACACCCAGGACTGCAGAGTCCTGCGACCCACGACGCGGAAGAAGGAGCAGAGGAGCCAGGAGGAAAAGGGGATGGCATCAGCGGACGGTGTTGCTGCTCGTCACGTACAACAGTCCGCACGAGATCCCGCGCATAAACGAGCGCCCCGTCGTTCGAGCCAACTATATAGTGAGCACAGCAACGGTGGTTGGTATCATCGTCGTCGTCCCTTTTCGGGCTTTGGACTGCCGCGCACGTATACAAGCGCCTAATCCGAGCCACCGCTCTCTTTTCGCCTCCCCCGGAACCCTGCGTGCACACCAGCTAAGTATAGAGAGAGTCTGGCTGGCTCTACCATCACCACCGCCGAGTACACACCCATGCTTGCACCGGAGGAAGAAGAGGCTCCCCACTCGCGGCCGGTGGCTCGCTCTTTCGGTTGACACTTAATTTCCGCCGTTCGTACGCGCGTCGCTGCCGCTGTAGACGCCACGGGGCTCTTGTTACGTGACCCGCGCCGCTTTGTCCCCGATGGCTCGCGCCCAAGCGATCGGACGGGAGGATGAGGCTTCTACGGAGGGAGTATAGTGGGCCTCGGTTTTCGTATACCTGCGGATCTGTCGATTTCTAAACTTCATCTCGTCCTCCGTGTCCTGCTCCTATTGCGTGGATCGTTGACAATGTGGCTGGATGGTCCGGCCGGTTTCAGGGCGAGGTGAAAGCGTATGCGCTTGATCACGGCCTGGGCCTCGATACTGAGCTCTTGCTTCCACGATAAAGAGCTGTAAATTGGAGTCTCGTACCGTAGGCTATCAAGGGGATATTAAAAACACGGGGCTGCAAGACGTTCCATCGAAAAATGACACGACTGAAGTTTCCCTCCCATTGATGTATATGTATAGTAGCGAGAAGCGTATGTGACATAATTCATGAAGCATCGCGTGTTGAGATGACAATGACAACTTCCTCCTTTTTTTGGTTTTATTTGTAGTTAATTAGGAAAACGGAGAAAGTCGCGGATGAATTCGTTACACTGCCAATAAGGAATGCACACAGTGATAATTCGCGGTCTGCTACAGCTGTTTCTGGCGACAAAATTAAAATTCACAACTTCGTTAGTGCATTCGTCGCATTTGTAGCATTTATAATATACATAATTCAATCAACTAGATGACATCCATCGATAACTTATGCGGTGCATGGACTGATGTACAATATCCTGCGAATATCTTACAGTACAATATCAAACAAATGAAAGTGACGAGCACAACAGCCGTACGATTTATGGTAGTATGATTCAACTGAACGACTCGCAACACCGTCGCGGTTCAGAAATAAAGATGCACTAAAGCCAACCGAGATCGACTTGATTATTCCGCGCTGTAGGCTTTAAATTACAATTCACCAGATATTATCGCTCTCCTGGGCTGTACAGAGCGAACGAACCAACCACTCTACGTAGAGAGAGAGAGAGAGAGAGAGAGAAGAACACCAACCGAGGACCATAAGAGAAGAAAAATAAAATCGCGCCAAAAGAACGACCGAAGGGCGTCCGCATCAGCGTGTATATATATATATGTATGTATACGTATGGATGTATAAAAAAAGCCAGGAAGCGCCGGGTGAGGATTACATTGTCGTAAAGTCCCTCGGCCTCGCTGCCCCGCCGCCCTCGGGGAGGGAAGAAGAATTTACATGAGGAGCAATAAAATATTGATTCGGCGCATTTGAATGGCGCAAAAGGTCGCGGCGCGGGCGGCTGGCGACCGGCGACGAAAGATCAGTCTCGGCAACTTGTCTCCGCTCAAAGGCTGACCCCCCCCCCCCCGGCACAATATTCCGGGTTCGTACGGGGACGGTCGTATAGCTTTCCGCGGGCGCGCGGGTGGCCGAGACGGGTCCGATCCACCCCCCATATATATAGATATATATGGCACACAACAATATTACGTTATCGGCGATGCGGCGGCCCTTGACGATGCAGTTCCGATGTCTGCTGGCCGCTCGTGGGGGACGAGAGGGTGTCGTTTGGAATTTTTTACGTGCCGGCCAGTTTGTATTCAATTAGCGGGGCCTGATGCGGGGAGTTTTATCGTTTCGTTTTGTGAGTTTTGAGGTTGATGTGGATATAAAGCACATTAGTAAAATTTTATCTCTTGGACATGGAAGTGTCGGATTTTTCGGACGATTTTGGAGCATCGAGCATTTTAAAATTCGATATTATACTTGATAGAAGTTGCGTTGCGCGGGTATACAAAATCTGATGAATTTGACAAATAATTAATCGCAAAATAGACAATCGACTGATGGAAGGAATACATGATTTGGAACGCGCAACCTAAAATACTCCGCTTGATTGGTAGTAAAATAAGAGCAAGCAGCTGGACTTGATGAATGTATTTTGTATGTTTAGAAAACAACACTTTTTACCATGTAGTACGTGCTGATAGAAGAATCTTTACTTTTCTTCGATTTTCATTCATACGCACACGCAGAGAAGTAGTCAGGCGTACAGAGCGGGCCTCTGGCACTGTCGACGCTTGTGCCGCTTTCACCTCCGAGCGGCCTGCTCCGTCATCTCTTTTTCGGGTGAAATGACGTCACAGGCAAACTGTGCGAGAGAGAACGCTATACCAACTATAGCCGTAGGTATATAGATATATACACTTAGTTCGCT
>JAPYYV010012969.1:0-10059 GCA_030522625.1 Copidosoma aretas
AGATAGTAGGTGGGGAAGGAGTAGAGGTAGAAGAGTGGGGTAAAGGGGTGGCGAGAGTAGGGGAGGGGGGGGAGAAGAGTGGAGACAGTAGGTGGGGGAGAAGTAGGGGGAAGAAAGGGGTAGAGGACCGGGGTTAAGGAGTGGGGATGGTAGAGGTAGAAGAGTAGAGATAGTCGGTGGGCAAGAAGTAGGGGTAGAGGAGTGGGGAAGGAGTAGGGGTAGAGGAGTGTAGAAGGATTAGGGGTAGAGAAGTGAGGAAGAAGTAGGGGTAGAGGAATGGGGGTGGAGTAGGTGTAGAGAAGTAGATGTAGAAGAGTGGAGATATTAGGTGGGGAAGGAGTAGGGGTAAGAAGGAGTGGGTAAGAGTGAATATAAGGAGCTCGCTGAAGCTGGAGGGCTCAGTTGACAACGAATTAGTAAAGAGATCAGACCTCTTTGATCATGGACTATGCCATTGATGTTCAGGGCTTTAGAAGGTTCTCAAACATTTTTATTCCTTAAGTGCATGTTATTTTGCCTCTGAAGGAAAATGCTCAACCTGAAGTGTTCCGTTTTAGTGCTCCATGTAAATGGTCAAAGCTTTTACATGAAGAACGCCTGGTCAATGCTCGGCTTAAAAGGAACTTCCATGGAATACCATGGAAATCTTGAAGCACATCCCACACCAGAGTAATTTTCATTGTCTGGTATTTTTTAAAGAATGCAAATATTATTTATGTTAAAGGATTCGATTATAAGAATTGTCTTAATGAAATGCTTTCAGGAAAGTAAGTATTTAAACAATGAATAAATTCTAAATTAAACTTAATGCATATTAACTATGTTTCAGATATATGTGCAATGCTAAAGATTTAGGATGTCCAGCCGCCAGTGAAATAAATTTTATGTATGAATCATGTTCAGCTAGTCCATTATGCGCAAAACCTGTTTGTGCTTTTAAAAATGCTTCTGCACTGAAGGACTGGCTATTGACTTCAAGAGATACAGTAGATATAGTTAATGATATACTTGACTCTAATAATGATAGTGATGATTTGTAAAATAAATAAATAAATTTTAAAGAAGAAGATAATAGATGTTTGTTCTTTACTGGTGGGGGCGGGGAGGCCCCCTCCCTTACTTCTTTTTTCCGTATCAAATATCTTTTTAAGGTTAATAGTATAAGACGTCAAATTTGTAAATAATTTACTTCTTGTTCGTATAATATATATGTACTAATAATACCTTTTACAATTTAAATCAAACATTTTATGATCCAGACTGAGACTATAGCCTTTTTTTTTTTAATTTGAAGGAGACTTTTTACAATCGAAAGTTGAGTCGAAATATTTAATCAAATGGTAAGATAATGAACCTGTATTCCAAATTTTGGTAGAGATCATGTAAAATTTGAGAAAGAGCTTATCAAAGTTCAAATGTAACAGTGGCTTTAGCGTTTCAAAATTAAGTAAAAAGACTCCTGAATGAAAGATTCTTTTGGATAAAGGATGCTGAATTTATTTGCAATTAAGAAGATTTTGGGCTTTGTCAATCACAAATAATTTATTACTGTGTGTTACATCGTAAAGTGTAGTACACATACATGCATAACGTATGAATAGATCATCTAAGTAATAACTATGTAAAACTTGAACAGTTTACATTACCACCACTGTTAAAAATTATTTATTTTAGAAAGGTGGTGGGGAGCCCTAAACCTCGCCCCCCACCCGTGCAGCCCAACAATCATGCATTGACTGCTCCATTCACCGTTTTTTTATTCTTTTATTTTCTTATTTTTTTACATTTACACTTTTTGGGAAGGAATTTCATGGAAATCTCACTCAACCCGATTTTTTTTATCCTCCTCCTCCTTCTCCTCTTCTATCCCTTCTTCATCGATCTCTCCACCTCTTCCTTCCATATCCTCCTCCGCGTCTACTTTTTCCACATCAATCTCTTTATCCTACTCCCCACCCCCTCCTTCTATATCTTTCTCTTCTTCGTATACTCCTGCCACATCAACCTTTCCTTCCTCTGACGATTCTTTTTCTTCTTCTGCTTCCTGTAGTATAAAATATGAACTATCCAAGAGCGATTTTATCAGATCATCTTTCCCCTTCCCCTCCTTCTCGTCCTCTTCATCAAAAAGATAACGTTTTGCTTTTGTCAATGAAGAAGAAGAGAGGAGGCAGTTACGTATTGGTAGACGTGGAGTCACCTGTTGCTCAAGAGGTGGTGTTAAGAGTGGGGATGAATGTTGGTTTGACGTGAGGATTTCATCTCCCCAGTTAAAGATCTTATCCTCCCAGTCTCTCAGTTCAGTTGAAAACTGACTTCCTTGGAAACAGTATTTCAGTACGTCATCATTATCTTCATCATTCTAATGGTCAAGGCTAGATTGCTTATCCATTGTATCTTCCTAAAATATATGATGGATATATGTATTATCATGATAATAATATAGATAAATTTTACTCACGCAATAAATGATGTAGTACAGCGCTGAGATTTCAATCAAATGATCTGCTCTAAGCAGTCTCGTCAAGCGGAATAGTACAGAGCTTTTAATCGACTGATCTAATCTTGACTAAGTTGCTGGGACGAATGATGCCTCTCTGCAGCTGGCACGGCCTTTTATCCACTGTCAAAACAGAATTGAGGGAGATTAACCCCCACCAATAAAAAAGTTAGTGGTGAAATAGAAGGGATGAAGAGTGGGAATGATGAGTGGAGGGAGATTAATCCCTCCCCATAAAGCAGTTAGTGGTTAAATAGAGGTAGTAAGGAGTAGGGTAAATGGAGAGAATAAAGAGTAGGGAAATAGAAGGGATGAAGAGTAGGGGTGAGGAGTGGGGAAAATAGAAGGGATGAAGAGTAGAGGTGAGGAGTGGAGAAATTGGAAGTGATAAAGAGTGGGGATATTTAAGGGACGAAGAAAAGGGATGAGGAGTGGGGAAAATGGAAGGGGTTAAAAGTGGGGGTAGGGAGTAGGGAAAATGGAAGGGATAAGGAGTGGAAGAAAAAATTCTACCATTATTTACATAAAAGAACTGGAAAAAGTATAAAATATCAAGCAAAAGTGTATTTATTTCGAGCATGAACTTAACATTACATAAATTATATGAATTTAACATTCTTAGTTTGCAGCAAGTGTAAAACGTCAATAAGTAATTTATTACTTAGCTACTTGCTAAAAATGTTTTTAAAAATTATGCATATAGTTATTCTTATGATTTTTAAAAGATGTTACAAGCACATTATAATATCTATGCGTAAGTCCCATCAGCTTCCTTTACGGTCTTTTATGTTTAAATAATTGGATCCCTTTATGAACTAAGACTCCCTTTTTTTATTTGTGAATTATTCTGAAAATAGATTGAAACAAAAATGTGTAATGTCTTTAGTGATTTGATTCATAATCAAATATAGTTTTACTTTACGTATATTTTGTTTTTCTTGTAATGGGATGCGTGGGGTTTTAGGCTGCATCCGCTATAATATGTGATTGCCTTTTTGATAGTGAAATCGCTCTTAATTTTAATTTGCATGCCATGAGTCCTTTTTTTTCTGTGGATTGTACATGGGTTTTTGTTGTTCACGTGGTAGGAGCTTATTTGTTAATTGTTTCTCCTGCTGAGAGCATTGCATCAATGCTACGTCAATAGAATTTTCTTAAAAAATCAACTGACTAGAAAGAAAGTAATAGTAAAATTATCATAGTAACTAAATTTTCCCTTACGTCTACTTTAAATTTTGGCATAGGTAATGAAATCATTTTTTGTAACAATCTAGGATCTTAACTGAACTACAGCACATTAAAAACAGACTCACTTTTCATTCTTATCTTTGGTATAATTCTATTCTCCACAAAATCTTGAAAATTTTTTGTTCTTCATCTAAATCTTGAATGGTATCTAGGGGTAAATGCTGAAAATTATAAAAAGATACATGTCTAAAGACTTGTTAAGGACTTTGTAAACTATAACCATCAAGATACAAATTTGTTTACCTGGCTCGGAGAAGATTTGGATCGCATTGGAACCATTGCCTTGTTAAAATGTTTGAATAATGATGCTTCTTGCTTATTCAAAGGTAAGGAGATGGAGGGAGGCATAATAATAGGTATCTCAAAACAAGTCAGTGGAGTTGCTGCTGCTGTTGTCTGCAATATTGTTGCGTCAGATGTCTGAGTCTGAAAACAGAAGATACGTTGTATTAATTTTTTATACAAGGGTAAGCTCTGAAAAGAGTAAAACATAAATTCAAAGTTCTTTGTCAATAACGTTTCATTTCCGCAGACAGTGAATGATGCTAACAAAAAAAAAATTATTTACCTGATTTGGTAGAGATTTTTTTACTGTAGACACTTCTGACTTGCTGGAGGATTTCAATGATGATCGTTTTTTCTTTTTCTTTTTCTCCTTAAGTTCATCGTTATCCGATGTGATGGATCGTTTTAGTTTATTTATAATAATTCTATTCTTACCATGCTCCTCCTTGGCAGCTAGTTTATATTGAACACTCTCTTCACTACAAGTAGTGATTGGGTCAATCAAAGGTAACGGTAGTGAAGAAGGAATGGTAACACACTGGTTGGGTTTTGCTGTTGTTGTTGTGACAGGTGTTGGAGACTGAAAGTAGCAGGATACATTAGATTAAAAGCGCTTTTACAAAAATTTATTGCTCAAATTGACCATTAAAAAATGATTTCCATGACCATCGGTGACAAGCAAAAGAGGAAGTTTACATAGATCATGCTTATTGATAAAAGTATGCTGGTTAGTTAGCTGAGATTTTTTTTCTACTACAAGATATGAATTTTGTTTTAATCCAACATCTACTACACTACTGGCAAAAGTCTCCTTACCAAATAAGTGACCATCCCCAATGGTTTTAACAGATAGTGCAGAGAAGATAAGATTTGAATGTGCAAACTCGGTCGTAGATGCAATTAGAACCTCAGCTGTGGAAGCTTTAGGAGATTCATTGATGTTGTCGGATAATTCATATGAAGAAATTGATGTATCTGAAAGCTTTGTCTGCTAAATTACACTATAAGATTCATTTGTAGTGGGCTCATCAAAAAGAACATTGAATTTTTTCTTCAACGCATGACCCTCATTTTTAACATTTGAGATTGCCCCGTGTCGTCTCTTTGGTAAACTTGATGACGATGACGATGACGATGGCGATGACAACGATGACGACGATGATAATAAACTGTTCTTTTTCTTCGAGGCATGGTCCTCATTTTTAGCATTTGAGATTACACTGCGCCGTTTCTCTGCTAAACTTGATGACGATGACGATGACGATGGCGATGACGACGATGACGACGATGATGATAAACTGTTCTTTTTCTTCGAGGCACGGTCCTTATTTTTGACATTTGAGATTACACTGTGCTGTTTCTCTGCTAAACTTGATGACGATGACGATGGCGATGACGATGGCGATGACGGCGACGATGTTGATGAATCACTCTTTTTCTTCGAGGCATGGTCCTCATTTTTAGCATTTAAGATTACACTGCGCCGCTTCTCTGCTAAACTTGATGACGATGACGATGACGATGGCGATGACAATGATGACGACGATGATGATAAACTGTTCTTTTTCTTCTAGGCACGGTCCTCATTTTTAGCATTTGAGATTACACTGTGCCGTTTTTCTGCTAAACTTGATGACGATGACGATGGCGATGACGATGTCGATGACGGCGACGATGTTGATGAATCTCTCTTTTTCTTCGAGGCCCGGTCCTCATTTTCGTTATTTGAGATTACACTGTGTCTATTTTCTGCTTTACTTGATGACGATGATGTCGATGCTGACAAATTTAGATCGTTCATCAACAACTCACTTATGTTTTTAGGTTTGATGTATGTGTTGTTGAAAACAACTCTATTCGCTCTTGACAAAACTTCACGGTTGTGCAATATGAATTACAAACACGCACTTGATGCACATCTCACTTATTAAAATATAAATGCAATAGAGAGGTATAATAATAGTTCGTGTCGTATAGTCGTTGCTCGTACTATACAACAGCAATTCCTACACTTAGTAGTGTAGCACCAGAGCGTTAAACGCGCGCGCGCGCGCGAGAGCTCGGTCGCAATTGAGTCTCCTTGGACCACTATACCACACAGCGATGTTTTACGAAATCGTCCACATTCTCGGACTCCCTTTCTGTCTCTCTCGGTTGGCTATAATGCCTAGCGAAAGATGCATATATGTGCTTGGCTTATTCAAAAATATACAGCCACTCTTGAAGAACAATTCACACGTGCGTCGAAAGGATCCTTCAAGAGCAGCTATACAATACCCGCAAAATGCATATCCACGCGTGCGTCACTCCTGCGCTATGCTGTACAGGTAATTTTCCATACGATACCATCGGAACGATCTTTCGAGAACAGCTACGCGATGCCAGAAAAGTGTATGTGTTTAGCTCTTTGAGAAAACAATGGTAGGAGAGATTTAAATTTAGAGTTTCTCATGTAACAGATTTCAGCTATCCTCCAACCGATAAAATAAAACTAGTCACTGTTTGGCCACATTATATTGTAGCATACAGGGCCAACTATGCTCATCATAACGTTAGACTTTACAGAATGTTTTTTCTAGACTTACCTAAGTCCATGGAATGGGTGTAAATATTAGACACTTGTAGATATTAAATTTTACTTATGCCACCTAGTGCTTAATTGGCAAACTAAAATTACTCTCTTTAATTTGTTTTGGCACGTGTGTATTGGAGAGGTAAAAGTTATTGGTTGTACCTCACAGATAAGAGCGTTTAGTTGGGGCTCTTATCACGGTAGTAAGCGCAAGAGCAATAGTCAAGCGCCATCCAGCAGCTACTGACTCTCGATCGGGCCGTAATCCGGCACCTCTGCGCGCGGGACGAGCACTAGTCCGGCACCCCTGCACTCTACGGGCACAGGTATGTTCGTTCCTGTGCGGGTCCGAGCACTGTGCTCGGACCCGCATAGTTTACCTACTCGATTATTATTTGATATGCAGATGGTGATAATCAACTAATTAGCAGGCAAAAACCAGGTTGATATCCACTGAAAATCAGGTAAATATCAGCTGAGCTTCGTTTAGAGGAAGACAAGCCAAAATTGGCTGATTATTACCAGATTTTTAGATGATATTTACCTAATTGTAACCTGACAATCAGATGATTATCGCCACCCACATATCAGTGAGAGTCAGCTGATTTTCAGGCAATAATCATGTAAAAATCAGGTAAATATCAAATAAATATCATGACAAAATGTCAGGAGACTATCATCTGATGATCATATAACGCTAAGCAGCCGGGTACTTTGTATTCATGATGATGAACGTTCATAATGACATTGTTTTAATATTGACTGACTTCAATTTTAGACAATCTAAAACTTACACATAATCATACACCACATTAAGTTTTCTAAATCAAATCTAAATAAAGCGATATGAAGTGAATAATAAAGTATCGAAGAAGAACTCTTAAACCTATACACCTTAATTAGTTACTATATAGAAATTTAAAATTCTAACAGGTGGGAGATATCTAGACAATACGATATCCATAAAATATTGACTTTTCTAAATATTGATAATTCTTTTCAATGAAGGATTAAACATAGAATCTGCTGCTGTGGATTTAGAAAAATAATGTCAAACTGGGGCCGGGCTACTATCGGATTTTCAATCAGTGTCGTATTGGGGCCTGGCCATTATCGCCCTTTTTAATCCTTATTTATATTTCTCTAATTCATAACAATTTATAAATGGCAGTCAATAAGATGTAGAAAAGTGTGGAGGTTAAAGGTTAACTGTTACTGCCACCTCAAAAAAATTTACTTCATGAAGTAGGGAAGATATGTATTTATATGAATGTATATGCTATCAAGAGACAAGAACAAAATAGGGTGGCAGCACATAGCCAAGCAGTACGTAACATTATTGGTATTTTTGTTGGCTGGCGGTGCCCAGGCGTACCATAAAAGGAACCGCTTTAAAAACAGAAGTGTCGTGGTCAACCTTAGGAAGGTGTGGGCTTATAGATTTAATATGCATAATCTGTAGCACATAATTTGAACTTTAAATACGTCGATGCATAGTTTGCGTAGGCTGATATTTTTTCAAATATAGAACAAGGTATATTTTTGTATTATATATATCTTACTTGCATGATAAATAATATTTTTTTCTTAAGGAAACCTATCACAATTGTAATTTTGGCCTATTTGGCTTTTCTTCTGACATATAGAGTTTTTCTTATTCGTTAAAGGATATTTTATCATAAAATTTTTCTAAATCAAGTTGTTTAACTTCATAATCATATTCTTAATATTCTGTAATTACTTTTGGCTTGTTATCCTGTTTTAATCATGAAACAGTAGAAATAATAAAAATTAAAGTTATCTTGTAGTATCGCCCAAAACCTCCTTATTTGTGCCCGTCGATATTTATTTCATCTTTAAAAAATCCGTAAAAATTTATATTTTTCTTCTGTTTGGCTTTTCTTTTGAGATGAAGCTTTTTTCTGTTTATCGAAGGTCATATTATCATTAAATTATGTTTAATTAATTCAGACATGTTTGTATTATTATCTTGAATGTAATGGAATTTGTATGACAATCTTCGAGCCCCTCTTTGACAAGATATATCTAACACAAGGAAAGTTAAGGTTTTGTTGTGATTTACACTAACACCTATATATTTTTGTTCCTTGACATTCAGTCTATTTTACAAAACCTGTAAACGTTGATATTTCCGTCGTTTCTTGATAACGTTCCGAGACAAAGCGCCAATTTCTCATGTTGTCTCTTAATAAGAGTAAAGTTAATAGAATAAACCTGCTTTCTTTCTGATCATGCAGATTTGTTTTCGGATTTTCGAATTCGATTCTGTAATGATATGAGAAAAAATGGTTCTAGAAAAAAGTGAGGTTATATTGTTATAACTCAAAGCAGGAACAGCTGTGTACCCTCGTAAAGCTGTGGTATGATTGTATCTCTGTACATGAGGCTCCTTTGACAGACTGGACTGATTTATAAAAAACTTGACCTTTACACCTTTGATAAGGCTAAAATTTGATAAACGTGTTCTATATCGAAAAAGGGATAACTATATTAATTTAGTGTAATTTTGTGGAAAATAAGAGCAATAACAATTTTAAGATAATAATGAATTTAATCATGCAGACCAACTTTCAAAAATATAGATCTCAGGTTTTATTTGAGTTAGTATCTTCTTTTTTTTCCTGAACTTATTGCTAAAGAAGTAGTTGCTCGGGCTCCAGTAAAGCTATATCGTTTATATGCCCGTACGTACTGAGTACTGCCGACCCTCGAGAAGGGCGACTTGCTGCCGCGCTCGGTCGAGTCTTACTCTGGCTAAGACCTGATTTCCGACCTCTTTAACGTGGGGTTTATCGTTTTGAAAAGGTCGGGGATGATATTTTGGCCAGCGTTATGGTCTTTTTTCCATTGATCTCTCCTGCCCATAAAGAGTGCGTGAAACAGAATAAATGCAACAATTTCATTCTAGTAAGGATATTAATCTGGAGGAAAAAATGGACTGCATTCATAATACAGAGGATGATGAAGACATAACGAAAGACGAAAAAGATAAACGAGTAAAGTAACAAGGTGTAAAAAACAGCTAACGCTTGCAGTTTAATCAGAGACTTGGTATCAAGCAAATAGGCTTAGATGTGTAAAATTCAAATAATACTTCGAAATCATTGAACGATAAAGTGATAAGCAAGGTGTTAAGGATGTTATAATTAGTAGGGGTAAGCGTACCAGTTGTTGACCCCCTGCCGGTGATTGACCCCCGTTCAAGTTTTGCCAAAAAACAAGAATACTTTACTCCAAATAATATTACTTATAACGTTTTAGAAATCTTTGAACCCTCAACTTTTTGGAGCATCTAACATTTCAGTATTGCATTAATTTAAATGAAAGTTATTGCAATAAGAAAAAGGCCATACGCAGAACTGCTTGAATTTGACCGTGACTGCACAAGAGAGACCTAATAGTTTGAAGGCTTTGTAGAGGTCCATTATGGGTG
>JAPYYV010012970.1:4311-27724 GCA_030522625.1 Copidosoma aretas
CAGCAGCAGCAGCAGCAGCAGCAGCTCGACAGCGCGTGCAAACTACTGTCCACATGCATGTATAAAATGTATATTCCACCAGAAAGTCGTCGTCGTCGTCTCCTCGCGAAGTTCCGCGGGTTGTACATGTACGGACCGAGTACAGCAGGGCTCTTCTCCTGGCCCGTAACGCCGTCTCGCTCTCGAGAGTACATACAAGAGTAGCGCGCCCTGCCTCCGTGTGCCCTCCGATGGGTTGTTTCGGCGAGCTTCGCCAAGTATATGATGTATATTCGCGCCACCTATGGTCTCTCTCTCTCTCTCTCTCTGACTGTACCCCCAAAACGGCCAAAACCGAGTGCAAAATTTCAACGTGCCCCTTCGTGCCCCATAAAAGCAAAAAAGTACCCCGTCATTATCCATCACGGGCACTGCAAGGTATGGTCGCGTCGTCGGCTATGGGCCGCTACGTTGCGCTCATCCCCCCGCCCTTGCCCCCTTATCGCATTAACCCTTTTAGGGTGCACCAAAACAACACCCGAGGGCCAGAGGATAGAGCGGGAGAGGCGCGGGCATCAGGGGCGTACTCGCGCGTCACGCGTACCATGGGCAAGTGTACAGAGGCACACGCAGTGGGCGCGCAACAGTACAAAATTATAAGATAATAATATATATACATAGGCGTGGGCAAAATGATTTAAAGGGAGGAAAAAAAAAATGATGAAAAAACTCACGGCTGTGTGGGTGAAATCCGGTGCGACACACGAGACAGCGAGCGGCGATCGAATTAAGGTAGAGCGGGAGGGAGACGGGGCGGAAGAGGGGGGGGGGGAAGAGCGTCGGCGACGACGTTCCACCGAGAGTCCCTTCCCTCGTCTCTCTCTCTCCTCCCGCCGCCGCAGCAGCAGCAGCAGCCCCGTTCAGTCGCAGCTATAGACTTCCCCGTAACTCCGTGCAGTGTGTACAGCGCGGCTCTGTATCCACCTCCACCTCTTGCTGCAGGGCTCGGCTGCAGCGAACTCTCGGCCCCGCCAGCCTGGAGCACCGTGCAGTGTTGTTGCAGGCGAGCGCCTCCTTCTCTCTTTGGTGGGCACTCACACACACACACTCGCGGGGGGGAAAAAGAGGGAGGGATGGGGGGGGGGCCCCAACGCAAGCCAAGCGATGGCAAAGAAGAGAAAGAGAGAGGGGCCCTCCTCTCCTCTGGCACTCTCTTTCCTTCCTGCAGCTATGCCTGCCCCGCGCACTCTGGTGCTCTCTCTGCCTTTTCTTACACTTCGTTCTCAGAAATGGATACTTTTACAAGTGTGTGTGTGTGTAAAAGTACATGCGCGCGCACACGACTTTTCTACGGTGCGAGTATTATAGAGAGAGAGAGAGAGAGAGAGAGAGAGAGAACGGAGCACGGAGAGTCACGGACGAACGGGCCGATGGATGGTGCGCGTACTCTCGACCGCTGCTGCACGCACAGGGTGGTTTTTCGCTGCCGCGGGGGGCGGAAGCGATACGTGCACCTCAAGTACGTAATAGGTACAACCCCCCCCCCCCCCCAACTGACCCCAGGTGTGCGTACTATGGTGGTGGTAGGTGTGTAGAGTTGTTGTTGTACGTACCTACGATTCAGCCGATGATGAATAAACGAGCCCCTGACCCCCCCCCCTCCGCCCCTGCTGCTGGTACAACTCAAGTATTCAACACACTCTCAATGCCCGCACCGAGAGAGGCCCAGCCCAGCCAACGGATTACCGAAGACGATTGGAGAACAACAACAACAACAACACTCCCGAGGAACAGCCAGCCAATACACACTACGTGGTGCGGTGCGGTGTTGTTCCCGTGCACACTCTCCGTGTGCGAGTCCGATGTCTAGAGAGCGAGAATATGCGCCAAAAAGAGGAGGAAGAGGAGGGAGGGAGGGGGGGGGGGGGAGGATGGCCGGAGTAGAGCGTGGCTGGCTGGCTGCTCGAACGACGGGACGGACGGAAAAATCTCGAGTGATTTAGCGGGCTTCCCGGCCGAATTTTCCCGGTTTTTCGCATCGGCCGTCTAGATCGGGGCCCAAGCTAACCGGTGGCACTTGTTTTTCCGGCCCAGCTCGCGCCCGGGGAGCCCTGGGAGCTGGCTTTTCCAGCCTCGCGGGTTCTCTCTGGGCACGCTCGTTACCTAGCAATCATCGTCGTCATCAGCTAGTGTGTGGGTATTTGCGACAGAGCGAGAGAGAGAGGATGAATGGTGGCGCCGTCTGGCGAGTGTTGTAGGGTCTCTCTCCTCCTCCTCCTCCTTTTGCGTCCGTCTCTTTCCCAGCCACGGGTTTTTCGCTCCGTATGTCTCGTAGCCGCGTTACACCACGCTGGTGACGATCGTGTGATGACGATGATGCTTTTGGCTTGTGGGTAGCTCGGGAAAGACGACGACGCACAAGCCTGCAGCAACAACCAAACAGCTTCTTCGTCGTCGTTTGCGCACTGTACTATATAAGATCATCCGTGCATATGCACGAAAAAAAAAGCACACTGCGTTGTTCCCCGTTCTTGAGGTGCAAATACAGTCGCAAAGAACACGGGCTCGATCGCCGTTACGTGCTAAAGGTATATACTTGTAAAAGTACACAGGTGATGCTGCTCCCCCGAGCCCTTATCAGCGGTTAGCTTCCAAACGTCGATCCTCCCTGTACTGTCTCCCCAAGGCTGTTTCGCAACGATTGGCGCCTTTACTACCATGGTTTTTCATAGAGCGAGGGAAAAATATTTGATACTGCCTCCGTATCATCGAATAATCGAGTATATATATATACGTACGTTCAGCCACAGCTCGCGGGTGTGCCGTTACGCAACGCGCCTGGCGAGTTTACGAGTCGTGCACGATGTGCTTGCGACTTTCGAGCATAATTATTATCTTTCGGGCGTCGGTTCCACGGAACGCGTACTCAACCACGGGTATATTATACGTACAGGCACAATGCGCACCGCTACACAACCATCACGCAAGGGGGGAGCAGGGAAAAAGGGGAGCATATGCACGGGCCCCGGCGCCCTTTCCGTGATCCTTCCTCCCCCCCCCCGCCACGTCCTTTTTGCTCCTTTGTTCATCTGGAAATACCGTTACGTTTTACAGGCCAGCCGCTCGACGGATTTTCGTGTCGGAGGCTTTTTCCGGGTTTCGAGGATTTTTTCCCTTCCTTCCTCTTCGCGGAACTGCTGGGAATTTTCGTTCGGTTGCGACTGCTGACGATGCGCTCTCCGTGCAAAGAAGGCTGCTTAGTGTATCCACGTGGATTTTGGAAACGTTCGAGCGAGAATTTTTCCTTTTCGGGCGAAAATCGATCCCCCCCCCCCCCCCCACCCCTCCCCCAATGATCTCTCGAGTTCCTTTTTGGAGTACAACGGTTGAGAAATAGTGGCTCCAGAGATCGATCGCTCTCCTAGCTGATGCGAGTGTATTCGCGATTGGGGCGGGGAGGAACACGGGAGGAGAAGCTTCGCAACTCCGATAAACCGTTTCCTACGTGTTTTTTTTCTTTTTTTCTCGCCCACGCCGACTGTGACCCACTTTAGATTACTCCCCCGAGTTTCAGAGCTAATGGAGTTATAACCGCCCCACGGGTTCTGTTTATTAATCGAACGGTGCTAGGGGAAAGTCTGTGTCGTCGTGCAAGGCTTGAAAAAGTTTAGTTGAAAGTTGTTGCATCCCCTTCACTCAGCAGGGGCCGCCGGGCAGTGGTCTTGTAAGACTGGAGAACTCCAGACCACGAATTTTCGACGGTATATGGAATTCCAGTCCTCGAATAACCGGAAAAGTAAAATATTAAAATTACCAAAATAGTTTGAAAGACAGATTTAATACTGAAACCATGCAATAACTAAACAGTTGCGAAAATTATACTTCCGGGAAGACCGATAGTTGTGTCGACAAAATTATTAATTTTTACAACAGCAAGAATAACGAGAATTAAATGAATTTTAAAAAACGTCACTGAAGATGGTGGAAATTTAAGATCGATAAAAGAAGTCGGGAATTTTTTATGAAAAAATGAAAGTTTTTAGCCAATATTATATGAATACACGAGGAAATTTCCAGGTTCTTCGCGTACGAATTTTCATTTTTGTACGAAAGATCGTTTTCTCTTTTGGGAAGACTGAAAAGTCAGTTGCGTTCAACTATCAAGCAAAGGAGGCTAAATGATATTGCTATCATGAACATTTACAGTCTATGATCAATTAATTGATAAATTTATTAAAAAAATTCCACCAGATCATCAATTTTTTCCGTATATAAAAAAGTTGATTAAATAAATGTAAATAGTGCAGCTAATAACTTTACGTATTAAATTATAGCTTGTTCTTTAGAAATGATGTATATTTCAAACGTATACAACATACCGTTTAAATTTATAGTTCATCGCATGAATACAAATGTATAACAAATCCGTTTCCCTAATACAATTATCTTATTCTACTTTTTTTTTCAACCTATCATCGCGAACAGCCTATTAGCCTGGTAAGCGGGTCCTTAACCACCTTTGCATTAAAATAGTACCCAATCTCATTTATCTAAGGCTCTTATTTTATAAATTACATAGATCAAAGAATTTCACCCCCCCCCCCTACTTTTTTGGGGTTCACCAGATCTCGGAAAATTAACTCGCGCCGCCCCAATCTCCTTGCTTTCCTTTCAAACCTTGATCAACACGAAGAGCGAAGAGGGGGTTGAACTCGTCGTCTGCGTTTAGCGAGACTTTTTTTGGATGCTAATTCAAATAGGGTTGTAAATACGATTTTTTTCCATCCCTTGGGCGGAAGTTTACAGTTCCACGGTTAGGTTAGGCTAGAAGAAGAAGTACTTTTACCCACACCTTAGTGGAACAGTGGAACTACAAACTTTCACCCAAAGAATGGAAAAAATAGTACATTACGCACCAAAGGAGGGAAAGTAAAGAATGCTCTAGATCACCCGAGGCGAAGCTGAGGGTGGCAAACGTGTGATCTGAGCATTTTTTATTTCTTCCCGTGGTGCGTATACAATTTTTCATCAATCCTGCGCCGGGAGGAGGAATTTTTTTCCCGCGAAGCGGGAGAAAAGTTCCTACTTCCGTCGCAGTATGCCTACTTCCGTCGCAGTATGGTGAAAACACTATTTCTTACATGGAGGGAAAACGGAATTTCCACACGAAGGTGATATGACGCCTCGAGGCGAAGCCGACTTCAAAATCTACTGTTTTTCATAAATCGACAAAAACGTTTATTGTAGTACACAGTAGTGAGTGTGTAAGGTAAGAATAGAAACTTGGGATTTCATGACACGAAAACAAGCAATATCCTAGTCATTATGTATGCAGTGGTGTATTTAACAATCGTTATTAAATTCTGTAATACAAATTTTTTTAATTTTTTCCATATTTTAATAAAACGTTATATCTACCTTCTCCAAGAAAAAAAAACGTAAACAATTTTGGTGCTGTGCCCTTTGTGATCGATGTGGAATTGCGACTTATTCGGCAGCTATCGTGCAATAAGTATAATGCAATCAAGAAACTTTCCATGTTTGACGATCAATTCATTCGAAGCTATAGTTTCCTTACTATTTATTCTTGATATTTAACAAGCGGAAATTTATCATTAGTAAAACACACCAAAATTCAAACTCAGTTATTTGTAGTCATTTAACGTGTCATTCTTCATAAGTGAGTAATTTAAAAATCGTGTCAGTAGTACAACAAACTTTTTTACCAATCAATAGAAATAAAAAATACCTAAATTTGTCATCTTATGTGAAAGACAAAAGTAAAATTCATCAACATCCCCCCCAACTAGTATGAAAAACAAATACGTAAATAATATATACTGTGTGTATGTAAAACTGTAGTTATACATTTGTAAACAAAATTTCAACATGGATAGTACGAGGAACATAATACACCTTATCATATCGACGGCCCAGCTATAGTACTCATCGCCTTTTTAGATCTTTATATTTAAAGGTTCACGATTACTCGAGCCACCTGAGTCATTTAAAAATTTCGTCAACAATAACGTCGAATATTCAATAAAGAAGGCGAAATATTATTTGTTATAATGCACCATGACATGGACAATTTGCTTGTTACGATATTACGACTTATTTTTTCCAAGCACGATCAATACATGAGAGTGCCTTATATTTTGAATAATGAACGGTTCGGGAACACAATGGATCACGATGTCAAATATCTTGATCTTACTGACGTCAGGGTTGAATCAATACTGATGTACTGATTGATTATAAGGAAATACGGCGTACTATTTTTTGAAAACGAAATAATCGTAATTTCACCCTACGTTATCGTGATTTCGACCGTTTTTGTTTTTATTTTGAGGAAATTAATATAAGGTAAGTGAGTAAATTTTCCTTGTTATTGAAACAAGGAAGAACGTTCTTTGCATCAGTTTTTCACAATTTATTGTAACAATTTTATTCAGAACATCGGAATCAGGTACCTATCCAGATGAATTCGTTGTGCAATACAATTATTCACCACAAAATAAATCAAATAACTAAATCAACTAAATAAAACCATAGCCAATGTAAAATATTCCATAATTCAAAGTAAACATATTCGACGTAAAAGTATGTACAACTTCGAAACACACCAGCATTAAGTACACAGTTAACAACATTTAATACGGTTAGAAAAATCGCTCGCGGATGTTTGTATTCTCCTTCGAAGCTCTATACCGTTACTCGACGTAAACTGCTTTTGCCACGGAAGAGTGAGCGAAGGGGTGATCAACCGGACCTCTGACGTCTTACGGCTTACTTAGCATTTACCTTGTGCAGCATTGTACTTTTATTCCTTCAAGATTTTTTTTACAATTATTATCAATTGACAGTATACTTGCAATGTAAGGATATTTACGAACGTACGAAACTCATGCATCCTCTGTCAATATTTCGTCGAATAAAAAAAAAGCTGCTCTGAATTTTAGGGTAAAGATAAACCTTAAAAAGTTAAAATATCATTTTAAGTTTGGTAGTAATGTGCCAATATAAGTAAAGAGTAAGAAATTCACTCGAATCAGAGTTGATGGTGTAAATGGTACTTATTTTAATCGTATTAAGAAAAGTTTAACACAAAGATCAACTCAAGTACACAAAATGTCTAACACAATGTGATAGCCGTCCGAGATATCTACATTAAGTGTATAATAAACTCTGTACATGTACGTAATCTAATTTCAAGCTCAAGAATACAGTGTATTGTATTCAGAAAATTCCCATCGAAGAGGAAAAAGTTATTAGTAGGTTTACTACCAAAGTGTAAGGGGAAACAAAGGCAAATCAATTTTGCGATAATTTTGTAAATTGACGCTTGACGTGAATTAGTTAGGAGAAAAAGTAGTAGATCTTACTGAAATAAAAAAATTTTACATCGTATAATTTTCTCTGGAAAGACAAATAAACACTTCAAATAGTAAATAAAACAAAAAAAATTATTTTAATTAGATTTTTGCCCATAACAGGGGAAAATTGATTTTCTAAAACAGCTAGGCAAATACAAAAGTTGTAGATGGAAAAATACAATATGTTTATACATTAAATTTTTCTCTCCACTTTAATTCAGCTACATGCCGAGTAAAAAGTATCATTCGATCAACTAAAATATTTTCTTCGATTTAAGTGGCTCAGTTATTAAATTTCAAGAGTGAAAAATGATTAAAAAAGAGTGACTTAAATTAAGAGAGTTCATATACACAGCAAGACGCAGCGACCATTCGGAGACAAATTTTAAGGGATAGTCCAGAAACATTGATAGTCGCAGCCGATACATCGGCTAACTCGTGATTGAACGGCAAGTGCACGGCTTGTATCAAATAACGGTATATAAATCTTCATTAAGGATTACTCGCAGCCGAGAGGGGACAGGCAAATGGAACTGCTGTACACTATATACAGAGGTGGTGCCGAAACTATTCCGAGAACACCTATTTTTAAATAAGTGCACCGCAGAGAGACGTGCTTTTGTGTCCTTGTTTTAAGCTCTTTCTGCAGGCATTTTTATGTCCGAAGCTATGTACGAAGCTACGTCTAACGTATAGTGTTTAAAAGCTTCCGAAGATAACTGCGAGGGTTTAAATTTTGTCGGATCAAAAAATATCGATCAATCAATGAGCTGTGGATGAAAAAACAAAATTTACGTGTTACGTAATGCTTGTGTTGGTCTTTTAGAATGAGAAATCAAGTCTACGTATTTGTATGCCGCGACTTGTGCGCCTTTTTCAAGGTTTTGCGCGGCGGCGACGTATTTATGATTACGTAATGAGTGAATTAGAAGAACTGCAGAGCGGATCGTTGAATGAATACTCATGGTATTGAACGTGTGTTATTTGTCAACCCTACATGTCTTCGATGATAAATGAACAAAATATTTTGCATGAATGACTTTAGGACACGACTGTTGCACAGGGCAAAAAAAGCTACCATTCATAGCTAATATGACTGTTAAGAATGTGAAACAAATTTTACACCTCAAATGAGTATGGTCAGAATCATTTACGTTTTGTATAATTGACTCTGTTTCGTCATTAATCAGCTTTAAGACTGACTCAAATAATGGTAATCCAATTAAACTCGAATTCGGTAGACACCTACATTTTTTTTTATTTGTAAAAAAAATCTGTTTTACACCGTAATTTTGTTACTGAACGTCTTACGTAGATCTTAGTAGTAAATCAAAAGTATTTTGAACACCATAAACTTTTAGGAACAAAATCATAAGCTAGGGATTGAACTACTATGCAAAATTTAAGATACGGTTGATTAGTAAAATCAATAGAGGAGCCTCTAATAGAAAGTAGTACATTTTTTACCTC
This sequence comes from Copidosoma aretas, assembly GCA_030522625.1. Lineage (NCBI taxonomy): Eukaryota > Metazoa > Arthropoda > Insecta > Hymenoptera > Encyrtidae > Copidosoma > Copidosoma aretas. The sequence continues at coordinate 13,137 of JAPYYV010012970.1, forward strand.
CTGTCTGAAAAAAGAAATAGAGTACTGTCATTGTTAACAAAAAAAATTGCTAGCTCATGCGAACGTGAACAAAATGGCACCTTGAGAAGGCAAGGCTCACGGACTTAATCGAAAAGTATTGAGCTACTACAAGCTGACTGCATGGCTAGTGCTGCCTTTTGTCGACTCGACTTTTTACGCTGTACAAGGCTATTAGACTAAATCGCTTCTATAAATTTACCTGTTTGCTGTAAAGAGCTAAAACTTCGTGCATAAATACAAGTAATGGCGTCATATGAACAAATTTTCAACTTCAAAACTTTTTCTAAGTTGCATACAATACTTATTGTATTATAATAATGTTTTGAACATTTCAAGTAGACTTTGTTTTTAATGAGGGGACAAATACAGCAGTTTTAAAGAAAAATTATGGAAAACTAGACCTTTACAGTACTAAATATTGTATGATTTTGTGAAAACTTTTATTAGTGTGTAAGAAGGCTAGAAACTCCCTATAATTTGACTTCAGAGTCATAACTGAACTTTTTCAAAGTAGTGAGGACGAATTCTTAATTGCTTAAGTTACTCATGGAAAGCGTGTTAATTGATTAAGCACTACTTACAACATACTCATATTTCGAAGGGATGAACGGTTTAGAGTCTGAGAAACTTGATAGCTTTTTTGTATCAACATTCATAAACATAAATTTAATAGTAGAATTAAGGGTTGGTTAAAAAACTGATACGTTGTTACATATCATAAGACAAATGCTGTATTGTAATTTTAGAAGGCCTGGAAATAGTATTTTCAAGATACGGCTCTAGTGCAGTGCTATTCATACAACTACGTAGTGCAAACCAAAATTAAAATTTATGCATTTATTTGTTTTGTAACATATTTTTTTATCATTAAATTTAACTACACTTTAGTCATTGAAATTATTATATTACATGGAATGATTCACATAATTCATCAAGAAAAAAAATATTATAAATGAATTTCCACCAGTGAAATTAACTGTAGAGACTAAATGTATTACAACAACCCTCTTAAGAGGGATACAAAGCACTGGGCTATTTCTACAGTTGGAGACCTTTAACATGTTTGATAAAAAAATGACTACAAATGTGTTTTGATATTAAATCATCAAACGTTTTTTAGCTAGTTATATATCGTAGCACAATGTAAATTAAATACATATTTTCAGACATCACATGTAACCTGCAGGGGGCAGTCAAGATTCATATCATATATTTCTTGTAATGAAGTGCTTAAATAATATTTTTTACTTATTCAAAATCCACGAGTGTCACAATATACGCTGTTTCCGTTAGATTTATTTTAAAATAACATTTGATGTTGTCAGAACATGAAAGTCATCATTAATCAAAAACCTTCGTAAACCTGTATGTAATATTAACGAAATCAACTATAACTTTTAAATGAAGTTTACTTATAATTTACTCGTTTTATCATTCAAAATGACCTCGTTAATTATTTTCGCGCATTGTATGGATTCATACATTATAACGAGGGTGTTTATCATGATAACCCAAATAAAATTTTCCTCAGCTCCTACTCCATACATTTTTTTTATAGCACTACGATTTTGGCTCCAAAAATTCATCCATGCCCTATGCGCAAATTGCACTCGATTTTCAATTAATTTGGGTTGTATAATTTTTTTCACCACTTACACACAATTTTCAGGGGTAAAAAACTATAAGCAATTACTCTATATGGCAGTGAAACATCCTGAATTTTTGTTTTGGCTCAAAAAGTTAAAAAATTCGATTTTTCTTGCAGCAAAGATCATGTAGTGTTTTTCGGATGCAAAAAATTAATGAAAGTAGTGTAAAAATTGTATAATTAAAATTTAATAAGAATTCACTGGAGTATACACTGGCAAGAGTTAATTGTGGAACCCGAACACGATTTTAAAAAGATGCGACACTACAGACGTGATCACCTCGGTCAGTAGCATCATGCAAACTGACTGGCGGCACAATTATAAAAATGTAGTACGAAGGTATGTTCTTAAGAGATGGAGTTTGATGAGAAAATTTTCACTCCCTTTCTATCTTTCTCCTTCCCTTAAAAACATGCTGATTATTAACAGTGAAAAGAACGATGTTTAGACAGAAGTAATCTGTCAAAGCTCCTGGATATACAGTTGCATACCCACGCGCGCGCGTATAATGTAATACGTACCGGGATGCGCGAGGAGAGAAATCGGCGCAGCGATTACAGTACACGAATTGTTTGTATCAAAAGCAGCTCGTTCAAGACTCCAGGAGTCTAAAGTTACTCATGCATTGAAGATTTGTGGTCTAAATATCTTAGTTTCAGACCATAGACGTGCGACTTAGGGGTCGAAAGTGGAACAAATTTTTTTGGGAATAATGAACCCCTTTAACACTCTATAATATATATGTGCAATGAAGTTTGAAAACTGGGACCATATTAAACAAGCTGTGATAACGCTACAGTCGTTGAATATCTCTACTTTACCAGTAAAGAGAGCTTGCAAGCACGAAAAGAACAAAAATAAAAGATACTAAGCAAATTATAAAAAAAAAAAATTTTCTACAAATGTAATAGATTATTGGATATCACCTGACTGCAATTTATAAACGTAATGGAAAATAATATTTTTTTTATCAAAATAATATTGATATAATGATTTGTAGCTCTGCACTTGTGCCTACCGAAAAAAAGGTATCGTTATTGAACCTTAAAATATTCACTACGCAGTAAGGGAGCTTTGAAATGTTTGTGAGTATGCACGTTTTGACAGAAACTTAGATATTTTGTACCAAAACCTTGTACACATGAACCAAGGACTCTTTCACCCAACTCAATTGTAGCTCTTGATCTATTTTTTTCATGAATGCACATAAAAAAGTGCTGATTACTAGACAAAGGGAAAATTGCTACTCAATAATACATAAAATTGATTTTTTTAACGCGTTTTTTTAGAGTACATTAATAATTTTGTAAACAGTTGAATCAACACACATTGCTCTATTCATTCGGAATTTCAAACTTTCAAGGATTTTAGTGCACTCCGAACTTTTGAAAAACGTATAGAAATAATCCCTCGTGCCTGCACTCTGGATTTCATTGCGTTAGTACGAAGGGAAAATCAATACCGAAGCACAATACCATTATGGAAATAGGTCACTTATAAAAAGGCTAATACTTCTGTGCGAGGATTTCTGGGATAGCGAATTTCAAAGATACTCATTTTACTTAAACGAACTTAGTTCTACATCGAAAATTTACCAGTAAAGAGAACACGTACTCAAGTCCTTCAATCTTATAGTAACGTAATGAGAAGGCAACAAACGTAATAAGGTAACCGTTGTAATTGTATACCTATTGATTCGATGATTATATAAATAGAAAGCATCTTAATTATCATTGACTTGGATTGAGTTGTCTGTCTCCATGGTTCGTATGAGTAAATGATATATGTGACTTTATTAGTACGTTTCTGCGTGTGTACGTTCGATTGTTGGATTTAAATATTGTGAATTCTCATGTCTTACGACTTTCGTATAATGAAAGGGGAAAATTCGTAATTCGTCCCAGCTCAAACCTCTTACGAATTAAACATATGTTAATCCTGATTACTAGAAAAAAATAACTTTTCAAGCCACCATGGCTATCTTTTACCTACAGCACGAAACATTGGGAACCAAAGATTTTTCGTAAATTCTAAACATATGGCATCCAAACGATGTATTTTAGCTTTTGATAGCTAAACAAATTTTTTACAGAAAAGTGAGTCATCCTATACGACTAAAATGTGTACGTTGACACGTATGACACATATAAGCTGTTGAAACGATATGAGTCACTTGACGAGCTTTAATGCATATTCACATTTATTTTAAATACGTTCCGATAGCGTTTATCTAGCAAAAAAAAGATCAGGAGGTATTCCAATTTTTCTGATTAAATAGAAGTAATCAGTTTAGTTATCAATCAAAAGTAGGTGTATCAAATTTTGCTCGAACATACAGCTCTCAGTCCTTGGACGATGAATAAAAACTTGTGTGAATCCACCATATTGAAAAGCACAGAAGGCTCCCTCCCCGATTTTATTATAGTCCCCGAAGACACGTGTGCACACGCACAAACTCCCTGACGCGTGATTACAATCAACTGAAACCCGTGTGACAAAAAGAAAGCAGTCAAGGATGTTCTTTTCCCCTTTCCCGGCCCAGTCATTACAGCAGCAGGATCGAAAACCCCCAGTCCCCAGTACATATACTACAAGGCCTCGACCCGATCGAACCAACAACCTGATCTCCACCGATCCGTTTCCATATCGAAAATCCTCCTCCGAACGGCACACAATTGCCCATTATGGGACAACAAACTAGCTAGCTCCCTACACACACACACACACACACGCGCGCGCGCGCGCACACACACACACACACACACACACACCTACACACAACATACTATATATACTCATGCAACGCAAAAGAAACCCACGCAGCAGCAATGGCTCATTACAATGCGCGTAAGCACGCCTGCCGTGCGCCACTTGGTAAAGGTACTACGTGCGTGTATACTTTCTAATATGTGCACGAGATCAACGCATATTACACTCAGCTAAGGAGGGGAGGGGGGCGGTTCAAAGTTCAGCAGAATGACATATCGGCGCGACACGGGGGAGTCTGAATCGTGAAGGCGAGAATCGACCGGCCAACCAATTAACCCCCTGCATGTACTAGCCCACTCGCCCCCGGTATGAAGAACAATCCCCAACCGAGCCATGGGAAAAGAGAAGGCCCGCGCCTGTAATGATGCCACGGCACTGTACATATAGTAGCCGCATCGTCATCGGGGCACCGCGCGCCGCCATTACGTGGCGCACCGACCGATGTATATTATACAGGGGCGACGCCGACGAAAATCGGGAGGCCACCTCGAGAGAAAGAGAGGCCCTCGAAAAGCGCCGCAGGTTTTCCTCCCTCCCCTCTTTTACGCGCTGCACTTGCGCGAGGAATTTCGTCTCTCTCTCTCTCTCTCTCTCTCCCTCTCGTTTTTGGTATCACGACCGAGCTTCCGGGAGAGCCGAAAATTACGCCGAGTCGCGCCCGATGGGCCGATTTTTCCACCCCTCGTAGCCCCCCAGCCCAGGGATCCACCCTCCCTTTTTTCCTCGGACAACCGCGTGCACCTAATTACATACCCGCGGTGCAAAAAACAAAGGGGGAGGGGGGGGGGGGGGGGGCCGCCCGCAACGACCAACGCCCGCGGATATACCTGCCCCTGCCGCAAAAAATACGAAAAAGCAACGCAAAATATACGTAAAAGCAACGCCGCACGGCATCAGAACCCGAGCCATCACGGCAGCAGCAGCAGCAGCAGCAGCGGCGGCGGTGGCGTTATAAAAGTCCTTCCCGGAGAACATTTCGAAAGACAAGCTCCCCTTCCCTTTTTGCGCCGCTCTATCCGTGCTGGCACGTCGGCAGCCGTTTCGTTTCCCAACCCAACCGACCAACCAACTCTCCGCTCTCTCTCGCCTCGTTCGTTCGTTCGTGCAGTATAGGTGGCCGTACACACACCAGCGTTCTTGCCTCGATTCTCTTGCCCTCTTGCCTACAAGCAGCCTATACTATTGGCTTTTCTAACTTGCCAGCTTTGCTTGCTTGCCATTCTCTCTTCTTCTTCTCTTCGTAGCTGGGCTTTGCGTCAGTTAATCAGTTTTGCCACACTACCACTACCACCACCACCACCATCGTTCTCTTCCGGCTCTAATTCCCCATAGCCGTTGGCCCAGTCGTACGCCTCTTCGCAAGCGCCCGATGCTAATGTGACGTACGTAGCTCATTTGGAAGGGCTTTTTTTTAATCATGGTCAACCGACTACGAGGGCTGCCAGGGGGTGAATTTGCCTTTTTTGCCCTTCTGTTTTGTGTACCTGGACTTTCTTGGCGCTCGACGAGCTGTTGCGTGAGTCTAGCTTGGGTTTTCGGCTGCAGCGGTGTGCGGAAGAGAGGAGAGGAGGGTTATAGGCGCAACATAAGTTTATAGAGTTTTCGAAGCTGAAATACCTATGGTGGAATCGCGGGCGCGCGAGAGTGCGATTCTTTTGCTCTGCGATTGAAATGGTATTTTGGTTTGAGTTGATGATTAAGTTTGGACTCATTAAGTATACTCACCCTGTTCGAGACAAAGTAAAAATGAAAACTATACGGCTGCAACCCCTTCTTTTAATCATATCCATGCAAAAATATAGGAGGTAAAAGTTTGCTGAAAATTATGCAAGGCAATTATCAATTGCGGGCCTTAGAAAACGTACTAGAAAATCAATGAATAGCTTGAAAATTAACGAATACAGTAGCTATTTTGTAATTTACAAAAAAAAAAAAAAAAAGGATAATACTAATTTTGAAAAAAAAATTTAAGGAATAAAAATAAGAAAAATTTTTTATTAGATTATTATACTTAAATCGACGATTAAATCTGATTCTTTTCTAATGCACACTTGTCTTATATTTATCAAATCTTATTGGACATTAAGACGATTTACTAGTGTTATGTATGCATAAAATTAATCGAGGAGCAGTCGTAACTCAGTTGGTACCACAAGGCGACTTGGGGATAGGCTTCGTGGGCGCTCTGGATAGGTACAGGAATACTTGGGGAAATTTAGGGTACAAGGGTGTAAAGAGAGGGTGTGTAACGGATATGGGACCAAAGGGGGTTGTGAATTATGGCAGAGCCTATAAGGTAAGAGGGTATGGATAGGGTTAGGATTAAGCGATTAACACCCTCCGCACCAAGGTAGTGGAGGTGCCCGTAAAAATTAACTCAAGTTGGCGCACAAGTAGGAAAATAATATTTTAAAAAAATTTATCAAATCAATTGAAAGATATCTTGTAAGAGCGCTCATTTTGGGTGGTGGGAATTCCTTACGTTACCACCTTTGCTTAAGTGGCTGCCCCTGGCTTCGGGTTAAGAAAAATTGGACGATTGATTGGTTTTTGTATTGGTTTAGTGATTTATTTCATCTTAAGACTAACTAAATCCTTGAAACTAAACCGTTCAATTACAAATTATATCATCAACGCATGCTATTTCTACAGTTACATTGAACATCAACCCCTAAAGTAATACAAGTTATCAGTTACTGAACTTTTTCCACGTGATGTTTTTATCGCATTCAGTTACCTTATTATGAACGGTGAGCATTTTTTTAAATGTTAGTATTGAAACTCAATTAAAATAATTAAAATAAGTATGGTTAGCTAAAATTATAAACGTTTAAACGAAAACGTATAGTAACTCATGTGACAAAAGCTCGCGATTATAATTTTAATTGTTATTCGTTGTTAGATCAACTTATTCAATCCTGTAAATTTTCTTTCACTTTTATTCTTTTCATACCAATTAGTACAAAATTAGAGTGATCGATTAACTGTATAAGAGGAAATTTTTACCTCAAAATTTAGGGTGACTCTTATTTTACTGAATTGGATTTAGAAAGTACCATCTTGATGTAGAGTTTGAAAAAGTTCACTTCATTTGGAGGTATTGAAGGTAAGAGCAGATTTTGTCGCAAGTTTCTCGTCTGTTCCTCACAAATCCATCAGTTAACGATCAAAAATTCTTAAAACATTAAATACATTCATTTTCCTACCTCGGGCGCTTTTGAGAGCTTGGTGTGCCCTAGGTAGGAAAGATAGAACCTGCCACTAATGTGCATCCGTCCAGGGTGCTCCCAACGGTCCCTCGGGCGTTGCTTCGCAAATGCCCTCGGGCCCAGGGATCGCCCCAGAGAGATGCACATTTACGACGAAAACTACTACTATGATTAAAACGGAGATTACTCATTAAATTTTTCACTTATAATAATCTCTAACTCGGCGATTTGATGATAATACGTCAAGTTTTATAATATCTTAACATTTACTGCCAAATTATTATTTTTAATGAAAAAACAAGTAATAAATAAGAATAAGTACGTAAAAAGTAGTCAATAAATTTTTGTATGATTTTATTCATGTGCTATAACTTAAACACCTCCATACAACAAAAAATTTCTAGTTGTAATTACGGAAAAAATAATTGTAATCAAACTATCGGGTTTTATATACAAATGTCTTTGTCATTATTGCATTTTTAATGTTTTTCATTGGTTACTGTTTGCTCAACTATTTTGCACGGGTTTGCATTTGCATAGAATAAGGGAAAAAAAATTCCGGAAAAAATCCACCCCAAAACTGCTAGCGTTCAGGGTAAAATTGTTTACAACAGACACAGCCGGTTTAGAATTATATGGTTATACGCATTTTTCCTGTGATAAAGGAATGTAGAACAATGTCACCCCACAAATGGATAGCCTTTACTTTTCGTGATGTACCTAGTAAAATTTGCTCTCTCCTAAATTACAGCGCGTAGGAAAAAAATCAGCTCTGCCTGGCACAACTCGAGTATATATACAGAGGAATGAGCCAGATGCCTTCACCAGTTGAACAAATTCAAATATCTCGAATCTACGCGTCACCTCGCTCGCTTGCGATTGATAACGAGGCCTATCTGTACTTTAGATTACCGCAGCTTCGATCGAAATAAAAAAAAATTAACTCACAGATACCAACAGAATTCCTAACGCGCACTTACGTTCGTCATGAGTACGAAATATGCTGAATGTGCTTTACAAGAAAATTTCTACGAAAACATCAGATTCCTCGATTATTGATTAGCTTCTGCATTTAGCGAGGAATCCGGCCAAGGAATACCGCGATGATGTGGCCGTGTTTGTACTTACATTACGTACACGATTATAAAATCAGCCACCAGCTCGCTCGCTCCGGCATCGTTTGAGTGACTCGAGAGTACCGCGCGGAGCTGAGAAAAAGAAAAGAGAGGGAGTTGCGGCTCACCACCACACGCTCGTGCGGGTGATACCGTTACGACTCTCGTGCGATGAAACTCGGGGAAACGGAACTCTGATTCTCGTTTAATCAGGTGTACCCACGTACTGTATCGTCCTGCGACCGTGGGTTCTGGATCCTAATTGCCTCGAGCACAAGCTTGCCCGTATGCAGAGGATTCGGCAATCGTAAGCTCGTACTGGTAAAGTTGCTTAATGTGTGCACTGATTTTTCCAAAAACATCGGCCGAGGCGTGCATGCACGTGTGTGGGGCCACGTGCACATATTGTAGGCGTCCATCCGTTATCTATCCGCTGAACTTTTCTAATGGTAGGAAATCACGTTTCGTCATACCCAATTTTTTACTGCGTGACGCGGACTGGTAATTTCGTTTAATTTACTTTTAATCTCTCACCTCCTGGGAGAAAAGCTAAAAAAAGCTCCGAAAAGTACGCAGATTGTGAATTATCTCGGTAAGGTTTTCCAATGTTTTCGACAATATCTTCGGAGATAACGTGTACTGGAGGTACGTGTAAGCTCGGGCACTAACCTTTTTAACATTGATCGAGCCGAGGATCCTCGAAGCCAACTCTGGGCTGAGAATACTTGATTCAACGGGTTATGATTATATCCGTTTTTATTCATCCAAAGTGAAGTTACGATCAAGTCATTTTCGTTCATTTAACTGGATTGATTTTCATTTAAGGTGGCTCATCACCCCTATATAGCACATATTTTGAATATTTGTATAATAAATTTTTATTGAAAGTTATGAGAAGTGTCATTCAACCTGACAATAATATAGCTAGTGTTAAATATCATGCGATTTTTTTTATAAATTTTTTTTGTTAAATTCTTTACATACCGAAGGTTGAAAAAAAATTCAATAAATTACATTAATCTTTTTCAATTAACATCTGATTTTTAATTATTTGGGCTCATCCTTGAACAAATCCATTGGGAGTCACCACGGAAAAAATTGCAAAAACTTGGATAGGTTTCCCAGAAAAGTCAATTGTTCACTTATTTTTCATATTTCTGTGTAAACAACTGAATTTTCTGGGAAATCTATCCAAGTTATTGCAATTTTTTCCGTAGCAACTCCCAATGAATTTGTTCAAGGAAGAGAATGAACCCAAAAAGTTAAAAATCGGATGTAAATTAAAAAAGATTAAGGTAATTTATTAAATTTTTTTTAAGCTTCGGTATGTGAAGAATTTAATAACAAAATTATGTGAAAAAAATTGCATCATACATAGCACTAGATATTTATTATTGTTAGGTTGAGTGGCACTTTTTAAAACTTTAAATAAATATTCATAATAAAATATTCAAAATATGTGCTATACAGGGGCGATGAGCCACCTTAATTGTACAAAAAAGCACCTATTGAAAAATTTTTAAGTATGTAGATATTATTCACGCAAGTTAAAACAATGTGAATTTTTCTTTGTACACTATGATATAAAAACCATACATCAGTGTATGTTCCTGCAAAATTTTATAAAGTAAAGAAGAATCAGTAGCAGGCACAATTTTAATGCATTAACTCAAAAATAAGCAAGAAAAACTCAAAACGATAAGTCAAATTTATATACAGTAGTTCATAGTTGTTATTAATATCACATCCCTCCCCGTTTCTCTCCCACCTTCTCTTCCGGATTTATCTCAGCTGCAGCAGCAATCTTTGCCACGTATGCTCCGATACACTAAATTCTGCATCGTCTTATTTTAATTTCACCGCAAGTTTCAATGAATTTGTCGTATGGAAAGCTCGAATTTTACATTTCACCAGCTTTATATGATGTTTCTGAATAATATTATTAAAACACTGAAATAATATGTACACAACTAGCTGGTCTAATGAAAATAAGTTCAACTAAAGCTTTTGCAAACTCATTTTTACTTTTTGAATTATTTTGCTGACTTTCAACATTCGAACGATTATACATATTTTTTTTTGTATTAGTGATCATCACGGTTTTTTTCCGTAACTTTCTTTTAAAACTGTTGAAATACATGTAGGGGTTTCAATACATCAAAAAGATCAACGCAATACAAAAAAAAGAAGATTTCCTGCAGTAAATTTTTTTCCCAAATTATTTACCATGTTGAATAATTTCTGGAAGGATTATTTATTTTAAATAGATTTATTAAAAAAAAAAAAAAAAAAAAAAAAAAAAAAAAAAAAAAAAAAAAAAAAAAAAAAAAAAAAAAAAATAAAAAAAAAAAAAAATTTTTCTCAGATGTTATCTATACTGTGATTTGAATTTTTTTTAAAAAGAAGCAATGATTGTGAGACAAATCACATAAAGCAAATATACCATTAAGCTTTGTCATACGAGTGTTTAGAAAATACAACAATGTTTGTTGATAACTAAGAAATGGCTGAACCCATTTCAACTTTCCAAGAAAGAAATAGTACCAGCGTCAAACACTATTTTTCCTAAAAAGGGCGCAGCATATGGCCTAAGTTAAGAAACAACGCTCGAGTTCGGACAATTCTGATGCTTCATCGAATACAAAACACGCAAAAATTTTTAAATGTACAGACATATCAATGAAGAACATTAATGAATTACGGCATAAATCGTGATTTTTACATGTTTTAAAATTTTTTACCCTTACAGAGCTTCCAACCTATACGAAAAAGCAAAAACGTTTGACAAAAGCGATTCAAGTTACGGTAGTACATTTTTTACTCCAGTTCAATCATTCAATAGAAATCAAATCGGATCAAACCCAAATCGGGGATGCGTGAATTCGAGTTACCCAGCACTATATTATGCGGGCGAGCGAGGGCAGCCCATTAGAGAGACACGCATGACGTAATCAACAGCTTCTAATGACAGCCATCGTTAATCCGATGCTACATACTCGGTACTTATACAACTGAGGCTCTACTTTTGATTCTAAATCTGCCCAAGAAGGTGCAATAGTTTCTGTATCTAGTGCATCGGGGATCTGATTAAACTCTGTAATTGCAGCTTTAATGCGCATATGCCTGCATTATGTACTGAGTTATACACGGTGATACTCGATGGGAGAGCTTAGATTTGCCTCTGCTGTCGGGGGGTATTGTCGTGCTGCTAATTCTAATTATTTTTTCATTATCTTCATTCCTTACATGTTTAAAAAATTTACATCAATAATGCTTAGTTGAATACTTTCTGACGAAGGTACGTGGATGCAGTAACTATGAATATTTTGCAATTTATTTATTTGGCGTAACAAACTTTGTATGAAGACATAATCGATTTCAGGACTTATAATACTGAGATACATATGTATTTTAAACTAATTATATTTTTATTATTTTAAAATATAGCATGGCAAATATTTCATAGCTTTGAAAATGAATTATTCACCTTCGTGAAAGTTATGAGAAGTGTCATCTAACCTGACAATAATACAGCTAGTGCTAAATATCATGCGATTTTTTTATGAAATCGCATCATACTTAGCACTAGCTATATTATTGTCAGGTTAAGAGACACTTCCCAAAACTTTGAATAAACATTTATGATAAAATATTCAAAATATGTGCTATACAGGGGTGATGAGCCACCTTAAGCTTTGCCAGGAGCTTTAATATACGATCGAGCTTGAAAGCACAAAACAATTAATCTTACGTAGATTGTACTTGCACGTTTTTATGGGGTGAATAAATCAATAACAGTTCTACTTTACACATGGTCTTTTTCGAAATTCAGCCACTCGACAACAATCAAACAATAAAACGTATTACTCCTAACACAGGGGTTTTTGTTTCATAGTTTGCTGTACTCTTTTTGTCAAAAACCATTGTTCCAAAACCAAGGCAATCACAAAATATATCACAGACACTCACCCCCCGTACTCGCGAAACATTTTTTGTCCTGAAATTTAATGCGCCAAAAGTCATGTTTACCCTTGATATTGGACAATTTTATTTAATCAACAGTTTGCCCCAAAAATCACGCAAATCTAAGGAATTCTGCAAATTTTCCCTGCAAAATAACATTATTACCAGATCACCACTAATCTCTACAAATAATATCCTCAAAATCAAAGTCGGACACGAAAGCTTTTGACATATTATGCAGTTGGTAGAGAAGTTTGATAACGTACATTCTCACAAATATACGCAATACACAAATAACTCGGATGAGCATTATTTTACATTAAACAGTATTCATCCCAGAGCGGCGTTGTCAGACCTTAAAATAGACGCCAATGTCTTCAGTCGGCTATGCCCGTTTGCATGAGCCGCACAGGTATGTAAAACTTATCTACACCGAGGCGGTAAATGTAAAAGTTGAATCGCAGCGATATTCATCGATAATCGTCATTTGAATATTAATAGTTGTTATTGACTGGACCCGCGTATGCAAATTCACCTCCAAAGGTTGCGTCGTCAAAAAAGTTATCACAAACCAACCCCCTCTACATGTATGACAACACCTTTTTTTTTTTTTCGTAAGTACACGTCGAAATATCGATATTTACACTACACAAAATAATAGACTGGTACTAATCTGTAAAAAAAAAAAAAAAAAAAAAACGGACCCTTCCCCCCCCACCGGCGCCAGAGGCGGCGGAGGGGGGGGGGAGTAGGAGGTGGTGGCGCAAGCGTCCGGACGGGCCCATGGCGGCGGAAAGAAAGACCGATGGAGAGGACTCACGACAGAGGGCCGCCGGGGCCACGTGGGCACACCAAAACGCTACGACTAGAAACGCTGACGTCAGTGTATCTATACGACGACGCCGGCAGTGCGCAGCCCCCTCCGATCGTACGAAACAACCCTGGATCTTTCTACCCCCTTTTCACGAACACATTTATTTCCAAACAGTAGGGGTCAACCACCCAATAGATGAACGCCAACCAGTAGATGAACGATTTTTCCGAAAATGTATTTGTGTTGAAAATTTTAAGTATCAACATACTTTTCCACTCCATTGCAAGGAATATATTCTTAACATTTGCATTGCAGTGAAAAATCCTTTTATTCTTAAATATTATCAGTTCATAGATATTTCAATACAATACGAAAATTTCCTTAACCGTTCATCTATTGGGTAGTTCACCCTTATCTCTATTGTTTCGCCGCCGACGTCGTTGAACATTAAACTGTATTGTCGAGAGAGGGTTGCCCGAGTGTTCGATTAAATGTAAATTATTTCGTGTACATTACAAAATTGAATCTTGACTGATAAGAGGAAATATCGGAAGTTTCACCCATCAAGTCGCCAAATCGGCCATGTTCACCGGTCGAAGGGCCGGAGTGCGGTATATCCGCGACTCTGAAATTTTTATCTGCACGCACGCCAGCGATGCAACGGGCCAAAAGAACGAAAAAAAGGGGGCACAGGAAACGAGCGTATAGATCCAACGAGGGGGTAGTTTCCCAACCCAAAACCAGAGAGAAACGGGAAGCTGCGAAAGATCCTCGAACCTCCCCTGGACGCCTCGAGCGTCCTATAAACGCCCGAAAGGAATTAACCCCGACGACCCAGCGTCTATGACACCCCGGTTACGCGGTTATACCCCCATGCCGAGGCGTATACAGCCAACAGCCCGCGTTTGGACGAGACCATCAGGCAGCTTTGAGGGAGTTTCCGTGCAACGAGGAGGTGAGCGGCTGTCTGTGCATTCTACGCTGCAGACTGCTGCACTGCAGAACAGACACAGAGAAGACACGAGAACGGGGGGGGGGGGGGGGGGGC
>JAPYYV010012970.1:27771-41417 GCA_030522625.1 Copidosoma aretas
ACTCTCAGCCAAACCGATGCCCGGCCTCCGGCTCGGCATTCTTCTTTTCCCCGTCTCCCTTTCGCTATCCTCTCGCGCTCCCGGCCGTTCCCTCTCTCCCCCTGTTGTTTCCTACCCGATAGCGCACACCATCAGAGAGCGGTCCAACACTGCTCGCCGATCTGCGCGTCGTATTAAATACATAGTGGGCGCACACGGACGCGCCGCTCCCTCCTCCGTCTCTCTCGGTTTCGTGCGCCGGCCCGTGCGGATTCGCTCGCCTCGACCGACGGCCCATCGAAGTAGGCTCGAGCATCAGCCCGTCCTATTTATCGTGCGTGTATATAATACGCGCGTCCGCGGAGGGCGAGCTCGAAGGAAGGATACACGCGGTCGAGTTGCTGGAGAGCTTTGGGGGGGGGGGGGACTCTCGCGCCGGGGGGCGGCGAAAGCTCTGATGCAGCATCCGCTATAGTCCGAAAGAACGTTGGCTCTCGGCTCGATAGTTTCTGCATACTCTATACGTACTAGAAAGTATCGCGAGCCGACATCACTCGGGTGTATCGGACACAATGGTCAAAACCGAGGTCAAAACGATATAATTTTGCACAGGAAGAAGACAAAACGAGCTTGCGAATAGAGTGAACGAAGAGCGCGACGAACGGTGCGGATTATCTCGCGCGTTGTAACCACCAGGAGAGCAGCGGCGGTGTATTCACGTAACATAATGTAAAGTGTATCGCGAGCAGAGCATCATCGGAGGAGAAGGAGAAGGAGGGCATGAAAAAAAAAAAAAAAAAAAAAAAACACTCGGCACCCACCACCCACCCCCGCACACCGCCCCACGCGACCCCACGACCTCCCGATCACGTGCCTCTGCATGCGCTCCGATGCCATTATGTAGTATATATAGTACTCTGGCCGTACACGATATGACTTGCAACTCGACGACGATAACCGAGCTTCGCGGTGCAGCGGTCGCTTGGACGAGAAAGGAAAATGAGCTCTGATGGGTACTTATCATGTTCAAAGCCACGCGCCCTCCGCACGAAAAATTAGCTTCTCGCGAGGAACCCCTGGAATCGGGGAGTGTGCCACTAATACGTTTATACAATGTACGCCCCCCCCCCCCCCCCCCCCCCCCCCCCCCCCCCCCCCCCCACACCACCCCCCCCCCCCCCGACCCCCCCCGACCGGCCCCCCCCCCCGCGATCCCTCAACGACATTCAGAGCAAATACATTCGAGTGAATGCATCATAAGTACCTATATACATAATATAGACACGCGCAACGGAGCAACGAACGCACACCTACAACTATACCAATGAACTACCAGCTGCCGTTACGTAACGCGATCGTCGCGGAGCACGAATATACACACACTGTATATTTATACCTAATATCAACCCAACGTTTTGCCACCGCTACTAATTACGAGCGCCATTTTGTAACAATTTGGGCCCGTCATTGTATGGAATGTATAAATGTACGAGTCATTATCAGCGATGGTTTGGCTACTTTTTGGACCCTACACAGTGACCAGAATAAGAAAAATTAAAGGGCCCCAAGAAGCTGAGGGAGCTTACCGTCAGACAGACGGGCTGACGTAAAAACGATCCAGGGATAAAAGGAAGGAAGTGAATGCAGCTCTCGATTCGTACAGGCCGTATATATGTAATACACCTATATACGCTGCAGTATAACTTGTTGCGCCCAGCACAGCAGGCCCTCTCTCTCTCTCTTCCTCCTGCAGTACCACCACCAGTAGGGCGACGCCAATCGCGCAAGCGAGGGAGCGCCCTGTCTGCTGTACACTATATAAGTACGCGTGCCCGTCGCGTAGGTACAATACCTATATAGACGCGCATTTGTAGAACCCATACAGATATACATACATAAAAGTTAAAGAGCGCAAAAAAAGGGGGAGCGCGGGGGGATACTGCTGCACCGGAAAGACAGAGAGAAGTGCGCTTGCGCTACCGCGCGCGTTTCCGTTGCGTCCGATGGTCCGACGCGCGTTTTGTTGCCCGTAAAGGTAAGTGTTGCATTTATTATACATATGTACCTTTTTTTTTTTTTTTTTACATTACAGTGTCATACGTCCGGGTATCACAAGGATCCGCTACTCAGGACACTCGACACTTGGGAAAGGGATGACAGGGGTAAAAATCGGCAATTTTTCTGCGAGAAGGTCGCCCACCCCTTCGCGAGGAGCATTGCGGGGAATAAAAAGCACATGTGAAAAAACTCACAGGGGTGCTTGCTCGAAAAAGTCGCGCGCTCTACATAATATATACCTACGGGGAAAGGCGTGCTCTTGCCCTTTTTTTCCTCCCTCACCCTGTAACACACGGACATGTGTTTTACAGTCCTGACGTACAACCCCCTGCTCGCATCAGCATATAGATATAAGTATGGTCGAAGGAGGAGTTACAGCAGGCGCGAAAAGTCGCGCGCGCAAGCGCCCCGAGGGTCGAAACGTGCATGATGATAATCTATTATCCATGTCCTGTGCGTATGTATACAGATATACACTGACCGGCAATACCTGTACCGTTCAAGTTCGTGGGCAGGTGGGTGATCGAGCCGGGCGCAAAAGCATCCCCCTATGCGGCTGTTGTACACCAACATTATGATGAATCGTATCGAAGACGAGAGGATCAGAAGACACGATGAAATATCATACGGGGATGGAGGAAGGCGCGGGAATCAATTATCGCGCGCAAATCGCATGGGCCGTGCAGAACGTTCCAACAATAACAACTACCACACAGCACTGTGAGAACGGGTAACTCTGACCGTCCTGGCGTCGCATCAGTCTCCGCGCGCCTTTGCTATCTCTCGCGCGTCTCTCCCTCCCTCTCTTCGCTCCTCGCGCTCGCCACGGTGGCTCCGTCACTTCCTCTCCCCCTCTATACCTCACTAGATTTACATTATCTTCGTCCGCGTCTATAGTATATTTCATCATCGCCGACACGATAACCCTGTAATGCGAAAGAGCTTCCATATTCCTCAAACTCGTGCGTTTCTCGGACCCCGATCTTACACGATCGGGGGGGGGGGGCGGGCGGGGGGGGGGGGGGGGGGGGGGGTCAATCACGACTTTCAATGTTGAGGAAAAAAAAAACCGCACCCCGAGCGGCCAACAGCACCCATAATGGAAGCGCGCTCGTTCTCGCACGGACGCGCAGATATATATATATATATATATATATATATATACGCGTGACTCCGGGTTACACGCGCAGCTCGTATACGTGTACGCGTGCGTGTGTATATCGGCGATAAATTAAAATTGCAAATTCGATGATGTATCCGCGAGCGATCCGCGACGTGGCGGCCAACGATTGGCGTTCGCGCGAGCGACTACTCTGTTGACGATCCTCGACGAGCCTGCAGCTTGCACGGCCGATGCAATGGGCTCCGAGGCGGGAACGAATGGAGTTCCAACGAGCGTTCCGCGGGACGTTGGGGCTGGACGATGGAGCGCGGTTGACCAGAGGCTCGCCAAGCCCGTTCCGCGATCGGGAGAGCCCGGTAGTATAGGACTGTCGCAAAGTATAATGACGCCCTGCCGCGTCGCTGTTATTATCCGTACGAGACCTCGTATACATGTTTACTCTCTAAATGTCTTCGAGTGAATTTTCACTCGTATCGAGTGAGAATCCGGTCACTCGTACTCGAGTTAAAAATTCACTCGATGCGAGTGAAATTAGAGAGTACTCCAATCAAACGCGTGAAAATGTACGAACCAGCCCTCGTGAGCACACGATTTGTGGCAAAGCCAGAGGCAATAGTTGAGTCACGTGTGTGTATATATATAACGAAACGAGGACGAAGCTCCACGCCCACCGGCCGAGCGAGATATCTCTCTCCGCGCTATCCGCGCATCACGATTCTTATATCTAATCTGTAACTCGTTCCTCGTACAGTACACCCGCCCGGAGAGTGCAGAGCTTATCTCGCAGCGCGCGAGCGAGAAATCGAGCATCTCCGTCCAGCCGAGGTGCGCACCCGTGCACCGCCGGTTTGACGCACACCCGAGCGCGATTCGGAGGGGGGTGCAAGAAGGGAGGCCAACCCCCTGTTGGATACTGCCCTCCGCCGTCCCTCCCGCGCGGACATTCATTCAGCTGGAGGAGCTCGACTACCGTATAATACCTATGTGTGCATACAAGCTACGTCCCGGCGGCGATGAAGGAATGCCCGGCGCGCTACTGTTTCGTGACCCACTTTGGCGCATTATACAGCCGCGAGAGTTGTTACGCGGGTGCGCGCGTGTTGTACGTGTATATATAATGTATACATGCGCGCGACTATGATAGAGAGATTCGGGAAAGCCTGTCTGTCGTCGGTCTGGTCCCGATGGGTATTAAGCATAGCAAACGTCGAGGGAATTTCCTCGATGCGATCGCCGGTGGGAGAGACTGGCGAGAATGCAATGGAGCAGCCGGGTGAAATAAAGGCGAGAACTACCGGACCGCGCGTGGTACGAGACGCCGAAAACCACACGACGACGACGACGAGTCACGATCCGAGGAGGCAAGCGTGTTTTTCCGGAGCACGGCCGAACAGGCCGAGGAGAAGAGGCGCACGGGAGAGAGAGAGAGAGAGGAGGGGAAAGCGCGTCTCGACGACTCGGTAATTAGGAGGGACTCCCGAGCCCGCCGTCGAGCGGCAGCACTTGGCAGCTCCGCGAGAGAGCGGAGACCGGGGCCTGGGTGACGGAGCGCCTTTCGCGCGGTGCGCGTATGCTCGTCGCACGGCGGCCGGGGGTCCGTACCTCGCCCGCGGGACGCTTTTCCGCATCCTTTCGGATGCCTCCGGTGGATTGGCTTTTTTTCCTTTTTTTTTTTTTTCTTTCCGTTCGAAACGCAAAGCTCGGTTCGCGGGGAGCTGCAGCGACTGCTGGGCGGCGCATTAAATTCGAATAGCCGCGCGATCGATGCAGGCCTGAGGTGGCGGTATCCTCCTACGTTGTCCGGCCGTTCGATAATAATGCTCGACGGATGGATGGGAGGCCAGCTTTCGACGACGACGACGCGTCGGGCCGTGAAACTTTTTGTCGAGCGAGTATTGTGGGGATGGATGGAGACGAGAGCTTTTCGAAGCTCGAAAGGGTACGGTGGTTCGATTGGGCCAGGGGTGAGGAAAATGGGTGACCGTTGCGTCTCCGGGGAGAGTTCGTCTGTCGGAACTTCAAACTGACATATGGTAGCCAACTTCACTTGTTGTTCCATGGGATAGCGCGCGTGGGTCCTGATGTTTGGGGAATATAATTGATAGGTCGAATTTGTTTCGCTGAAGACCGAAAAGGTGGTTGTTTAACAAAAGTGAGTGTACTTGGATACGTGCGAATCGTCCGAAAATTCACAAAAACCGAGGGAGGCGAGAACGCGATTACGCTCGAGATGGGCAATTAAAAAAATATATTTTCACCCAATGACAAATATTTATTAAAAGAGCGATGATTTATTTAATCGAGGAATGAATAAAAATCAATTTAGAAACATAACCAAGAAACAATAGGGAGCAAGTCAGGCGAACACGTGCGTGTCTGACTATATTTAATCTGTGACTACTTAACCAGGGCGTTTTGACGAAAGTTTCGTTTTCTCAAATTTTTTGATCGCCTGGCTTTCTGGAAACGGTGAGTTATCAAATCGAGGGTGCGATAACGGATGGTAGACGCATTGAAAAATAAAAACAACAATTTTGCGTGCAATTCAGAGGGGCACGGTATATCCCTCTGGCGCCTACTCTCGTAGCAGAGCGTTCACATACCTACCTACGAACTGCGTGTTTGCTTGCATTGCGAAATCACTGGTTCTTGCACACGAAGTTTGCGCTTTTCGCGCTGAATTTCTCGGTAGTGAAAATCATTTGCGATTTCACGCGTTTTTTTCATTTTGCAGCGAAAATTGAAAGGCGGCGTGTCTATAAATTAAAGCTCCAGAGATTTTTGAGACAAAAGCGGATTGATTCGCGTTGGTTTTACGGGTGTAATCAAACATCGAGAGTTTGTCCTCGTTGCAGTAATATTGCTGAAAAAAATATTTGTGCTAACAACTATTTTGCGTATCTTAAAATATTTTTGTTTTTTATAAAATAAATACCACACTTACCTTTCGAGTTACATTATAACATCTTCAACAATTGAGTTATCATTGTATTTTACGGAAGCAAATAATACATAATAGGACGAAACTTAAATCAAAATTTAGAAAAAGCAGGAAGATGGAAAAAATGTCAAGCAGAATTTAAGGACACTGGACACCAAACAGGATTTTGAAAAGCTCACATCGAATTTTTAAAAGTCCCGGAAATAATAATAAAACCCCCCTAATAATTTTCCAGAAAAGTACCCCTCACTGTTAAGTGACAGGAAAATTAAAAAAAGTCCACATGTTTGCACGAGTACGTAGTACACTTACGTGCACGGCCCAGTAACGTGTAATCCCTGTTATTACAGTGCACGAATACCTAAGGTAAGTAGAAAAGTCACGTTACGCACAGACGTCGTTAGGTCCCCCCCGAGACTCCCGAGAGTTTAGCAAGACACACACACACACGCACTCACATACACACGCTTTGTATTCCATCACCATTCCCTTAATTCTACGCTTATTGTATTTAATTAAGATGATCAATCATGCAAAAAACAACAGTACTCAGAGTATCGTAGCACCAATCCAATAAATCACCAACACGAGATACCCTTTTATCAAAGGACTGAGTTTCCCGAGGGACGAGAGAGAGAGCAAGAGAAAAACCATCAGCGAAACAAACTCTTTCTCTCTCGCTAACTCTCGGTGCCCAAACAAATAAGATCGACAATAAGTACTTACCCGACCCATTTAACTTATTAACAAACAAATAAAAACAAGAGATAAAGAAAACAAAGAGAGGGACCCTTACCTCAACGAATCAGGAGTAGAAGGTGGTGATGCATGTACTGCAGTCTAAACGCGCTCTCGCTGCCTCTGGCCGTCCACAGTATGTGTGTCCACGTCCACTATCCACCAGTTCCACCACTTGAAGACTCGAACCTCTTCGTGAGCTGCTCAAGTATCTATACAACGATAATTGACGTTAATCAGTGCGTCCTGCAGATCCTGTGGACTGTGTACGTATGAATGGATGCGCGGGTTCATATAAGTATGCATACCTATAATCTTTGTATCCTTCACGTGGTGGGCAAAACAGCGCAACACGTTGACGCCGTTGACGGTCCACGCATTGGTTGAAATGAAAAGACTCTGCTCTCTCTCGCTCTCTCTGGTGATGCGGTACAACGTACAACTTAGCTGATGCTCGACAAGCTGTGTACAGTGTGTACAAACATGCTTATATATGTATAAGTAGTACATGCACAATGCGAGTACGGTCTACGGTGTGATGCTCGGAATCATAAGATTCTCGGAATGACGAAAATGAGCAAAATAATCAAGCCGTCATCGAGGGGCGAAGAGGCGAAGAGCTCTTGTCGCTCTTTATGACGATGGTAAAGCTGACCGTTGATAGACGTCGAGCTGACTCAACAGACCGTCAGCGAACCGCACACGTGATTCGCGTATTGTGGCGTCAAGTGCGCGCGCGCAGCATATTTTTTTTGAGTCGTCTGAGTCGTCTCGTCGTCTGCTATATTAGATCCTCTTGTTATTGTTTGCCGCAGTGAAAGTGCATAATATAAGCAATAGAGTTATTTATTTTCATTAAGGTGTTTGTCGAAAGGACGAATGGCCACGGCTCTGTATTTCCTGGGCCGTACGGCGGCGAGGACTCTGCTCAGGAAGAACGAAGTGGCCCAGGTTATCCTCGCACCGTCGGTAGTTTGTTTGCAGGTAGATTTTCTTCTCTTTCAATGGGGAGAGGGTTATGTTTATTGTTGTTTTCGATGAAACTTAATCGACAAATATTATCTTTCTCCGCGCGTCAGCTTCCCAGGTAACACAACGTAGTAAGCCTTATTAATTACGATGTATATCAGTTGTTCAATAGTCTTATGTTCACCTGTGTTCTATGTGTTTTAATCTCTCAAGCCAATATTTGTATGTGTTGTTTTAAGTAATGTCATTATATCCTTATCTGTACGCAAAAAAAAGGATAGTTTCTCAACCACTCAAAAAATTCCACTAACTGACCGTGATTAATATCATAATTATTATTGTTTGCAGAATCAAACAAGACACAATCACGTTGATTTTAAAAAACTGAACGTCGAAAAATTAGATGAATCACAATTGACTGATTTTGAAGTGTCAACAGATCCTAAAGAGTGGCGGTTTGTTGAAAGAATTTTACCATTAAAAACTGTGCCATTTCCTAAACAATTTGATGGGCCTGCTCCATCAGGATGGACATCAGCCAAGGGTAAATCTTGATAAATTATTTTTTGATTTACCTGATTTTTATAATATTTATCGAGCAGAACTATATCACAAAATGGTCCTTTCCACAGAACAAACATTGAATCTGCCCTACTTCATTCAAAGAAATAAAAACCACATGCAACCAGTATATTTGAGGCTTTCCTACAGAAATGCTAGAAAAATAACGTATGTAAGAAATATCCAAGGCGATATATGGCAGTTGGAAAAGGAGATCAAAGCATATCTTCTGAAAAAATCAAAATATAAATATTTTAAAGATGTGGGTAGCAGAGTTAATGAAATTGCAGGCATCATACAATTTCGTGGAGACTATGTATCTCTTATAAAAGCATGGATGGACACCAAGGGATTTTAGATGATTAAAGATTTAATTTGTTCTTTTGGTGATCCCGCTCGTATGAAATTCAATTATTAAACTATTTTTTTTTTTTTGATAAATTACATATTGTATTGATTTACTTCCACCCCTTTCCACTGAATATAAAAAGTTGCAGAAATTTACTAAATTTTCTTTGAAAAGAAATATGAAGCTAATGTTGGAACATTTTCATCTGCTTACTTGTCACAAATATTTTTCTTGAGGGGAAAAAAAAAAAAAAAAACCGATCAGGAAAGGAACCTGTCGTTGTAGATGAACATTTTTAGTAAAAAAAAAGTATTTTTCTTAATTTATTTTTTTATTACGAATAGTTTTAAAAATGCCGAAATTTGTTTTATTTGAAGACCTTGCCCTCTTTGAATTCACGACCATTCTTGTCTTTGCCTGTCCAGCTGAAGTACTGCTTCACAAGCTCTTTTGTATCATCTGCTGTTGGATCTAATTTTTTCCAGGAGTAAGATTCGTAGTCGATCTGCCAATCTGGACACAGCTGAAAATTGAAATCAACCATTTATTACGAGAGACACGAGTTTAGCAACTAGTTAATTGGTAGTTTTTTTTTCGAAATGTGAATCACACTTTACCTCAAAGGCAAGATCTTGTCCACGCCAGACCCAAATACCACTGATGGTACTGTCGTTGTCTTTTCCAAAAAGACACACACTGGCAAATGCAGCTTTACGCATCTTTTCCAAACGCTGGTACATTCCACTGATTAAGTTGCAAGACATAAATGTCTGAAAATAATAAGTTGTTAGTTTCAACTTTCACAACAAATCCATTTTCTTAGGCTAATTCCGCATGTATTAACAGAGGTAAAAGAATAAACGACCAGCTTATAAGAATCAAAAGAAAAATACCTTCGTAAGCTCATCTGCGTATTTATATTCAGCAAACCAAATGCTATAATTCTGTGGGTCAAACTTTTCCCAAAAGTAGGGGATGGAATCTTTTTCGTCGTTATTACTATAAAACCGTTTGAAATCCTCCATATCCCAGGTACCCTTGGGCATAGAGTCGAAAGGATTTGACGACTTGGGCTCCTCTGCCAAAGCTGCATCAGCAGCATCGAGCTCCTCAGCTGGCTCTGTTTCTTTTTTATCCTTCTTTTTATCCTCTTTAGGAGCCTTGGGTTCCTTCTCTTTCTTCTCTTTCTTTCCACTCTAGATGATAATAATAATTTTTTTGCTCAAAATAAAATTGAGAGGTGATAATGGAAAAAAAATGTTCACCTTTGCTTGAGTTTCTGCGTACTTCTTAGGGTCGAATTCCAAAGGCTTCTCGCACGAAACAAAATTGCCAATAACTTTTTGGACTTGAGGCTGACCAACTATTGTGTTAAACCACCTTTCAACGTTTTCATATTTATCACGTGTGCTTT
Source organism: Copidosoma aretas (assembly GCA_030522625.1). Taxonomy (NCBI): domain Eukaryota; kingdom Metazoa; phylum Arthropoda; class Insecta; order Hymenoptera; family Encyrtidae; genus Copidosoma; species Copidosoma aretas. The sequence goes on from JAPYYV010012970.1 coordinate 37,904, forward strand.
TGTCGAGAACATATTTGAACAAGTTAAAAAAGGTCATAGACACACAGATGTCGGCTAACGTTAGCCTTTCACCCACTAGATACGTTTTTTGCTGCAAGTACTCATTCATGTACTTTAAAATATTGTGAACGTCTTCCTTTGCAGTCTCAACGGTCTGCAACATTATATATTCTGCTTATTTCCCTTTCTTGACATAAATGATGACAATAATAATAGTAATAAAAATAATATTGTGCAAAAATGTAAAATCTATTAAATGTTCTTCAATCATAATTGTAGGCATCATCAACACAGTATTTGCAACATATGCAAATACTACTGATGGCACCATTTAATTTTCCTCTTTTCGTTACGAAATCTAACAATTATATTAGGTCTCGCCTTTTAAAGAGGTGATGCATAAAAATGCGTAAGGCATTACATGTTTGTTGTAAGGCATCATACTGAGTAGAGGAAACAGCCATGCACAGCTAGGTGGTAAGATATCAGAGTCAGCATAACTCATCCATTGAACAACTTGAGCCTGCTCCAATTCTGTTTTCCCTCTGAGCTGCTCATTAGCAACTGAAAATTAAAATATTAGAATTGGTTATTGCAGTTTTTTTTTTCATTTAATCATTAATTGTTACATTGTATTTTACCATAATAAGCAATTGCATTGCTTTCAGAAATGTAGTGACCATTGCTAGTTTCAAAGGCTGGAACCTGAAATAAGGATTTTGATTGTCATTGAATATGTGTATTTGGAGTTACTATGGTACATGTAACAGAGATACAGATAACTATAATGAATCAACTTGAAATATTGGATGCAAGAATTTCGTTGATCGACTATACAGTTTTAAAGTTTCAACCATCATCATTTTGCTTTTTAATTTCACTTGAAGATTAAAATACGCATGAACCAAGCTACAGCTCCAACTATGTTCATGCATAATCTAACTGAAACAATTCTTACGATAGCAGTGAAGGAATATTTTTTCTATTCCCTGTTATGCATAATTAAAGTAGAATCTAAAACTGCGATACTTTTTTACAGATGCTCCACACTTCCCAAGAGACCCTCGGCTACATTTAAATCAACCCACTAGCACAGAGAGTGCCCAAGCCAACGGCTGAAACAATCGCGAAAATGCAACGTCGAGAAAAACACAGCCAGGCCGTGAGTATTTTTAGAATCCAGCTGTAGCATCTGGACTCGTGTGCCATGACATGAAGCATGATAGCCAGGAGGTATGCCATATATATCGACCGCAAGGCATGCTCTAACCTTGCAGATTATCCCGTCGCCGATGATTAACAGAACTTTGAACCCCTTCACCCAGAGAGCCCTATCCAAATCGAATCCTGCGGAGCTTCGAGTAAATGCCAAAAGCGAATGAATATTCAAAAAAGCGAGCAAACTGTCCCATTGAAAAGAAATTCAGCCGGCACCACCGCAACAACTACACACACACACACACACTCTCAAAGTACATAGGCAGACGTAACCTACCTTGCCCAGCGGGAACTTCTTGAGGAATTCGTCGGTCTTGTTGGTCTCGCCGAAGACAAAGTCCTCGGCAACCTTGACCTTGGCCCCGGAGAACTCGGCGGCGATGAGGGCCTTGTTGGCCCGGAAGTTGTCCGGGTACGTGTAGAGTGTCTGCAAGCAGAGTGAAAAAATGAGTCTCGGCCGAGCCAGCTGGCGACCCGGTGCACGGGGGCGTGGGACGCGAGTCGCGGATCAGCCGGCCACGAGGTCGATGCGACCGGCTGCGCGCGAGCTTTGTCGCCCGGGTGACGGGGGACGGATGGACCAGAACTTACGCCGGACGCCATTGCACGATCTCGTGTGTTGTACTGTCTGTATGCTGCTAAACGCCGCTGAACCAAGGGGAAGAGCAAGTCGGAATAGTCGGATATGAAATGAGAGACACCGTCGCCGGTACACGCGCACTGTGCACACTTTCCTTTGCCTTTTTTAATTCAAGTTTGATACACAATACAGATATACTTCAGCAATGCAGGCTACGACCTGCGGCGGCTGCTGTGACGAGGATCGCGATTCGCGAAGAAAGAGAGATAGTAAGAAGATGAGAAAAAGATCGTAGATCTGTCGTCGCGGTCGCACAGTCGCCACAGTCGCACTGTCGCACCATATGGTTATATAGAATATATAGATACTTATGCGCGCGAGCGTCTGCGCAATACGAAACAATTTTACAATTAATACCATAATACCCAACAATTTACAATATATTGTGTGTGTAAATAATTGTATCAAAATTTATAGCCTTACAGCAGTTACAGCAAGAGTGTAATTATTATATCTGCAGATTTTTTGACTACGTGTCGAAACATGCAATGTGTACGATAAATTATTAAGTTCGTTCTTTATATTTGAGCTGAATACTAAGATCTACTTGTAAACTTTTTATTTCCGTGCCGTGCATGCAATCATCAACACCAATATATTATAAACTTGTACGTGTTGAATAGCAGTAGTTATTAATCAATTAGTAATTATTTTTCAATAAGTATCAGAAAAATCTCACATGCACTTAAATCGTCTTTCAGAAGAACGCAGAGATGTGCAAACAGTCAGAACTGCATAACTTTTTCTTTATTTTCAAAATAAATTTCCCATACGTTGCCCCCACATGCACCTCGTAGAAATCTTGTATAAAATTCGCCGTCAATGACCATACTCGTGCGGGAATTTGACTTTTTCGCACTTGTTACATCGTATGTAGACTTAATGAACTAAGCGCAAAAAGAGAAAGAACGTGTTAAGTAGTGTTATGTACGCAAATAAATGATTTTTTACTCTCTCAGATCTCTTGATGGTTGAACAAATGAACTCATGAAAAACTCTCATTACATTTATGAATCATCTCTCTACCGCGGGAGCAGCACCTGATACCCATTCTTCGGTTTTATGTTAGATGTGTGCAATGCAAACATTTTGTATTTCATTATCGAATTAAATTATAAGATAATACAAATGTGATGTTCAGTCGCAAAAAAAACTCTGTTTAATGGATAAATTTTCGAAAAAAAAAACTATGATATCACAATTTTGAACTGTCGTTACTTGAATTTAAAATTGAATGCCAAAGTACCCTGAACTGAAAAACACTTTAGTACTTTCACCATTCATGATGCGTTCTTCAAACGTTCCAACACCGATCAATGTATAAAAAAAACACATTCGTATGATTTACGGTGAATCCATAAGTAAGTTGTGAACCCAAGTTCATTATTTAAATTTCTCTAAATTTAGATAATTGAAGGCAGCAACGTTAATGAGCATTTAATTTTGCTAAGCAACAGAGCTCTATTCACAATCATCTCTACCACTGCCAATTTATTGGCACAAAACTACCTCAACTATTTTTTTTACCATTTTTATTTTCTTAATGGCTACATTCATTTTAAGGAGGATAGAGCGAGTGGTACCGTATCAATTTGGAGGTATATAGCTACGAACTGCACTGTTGCGTTCAACTCGCTAGAACTCACATGATTGTTG
>JAPYYV010012971.1:0-10058 GCA_030522625.1 Copidosoma aretas
CACGTACGTTGGCATCCATAGGGTTACCTATTTCACTCTTAATTCTGCACACGAGACCAGGACACCGATAGTGCAAGTTTCGCCGGAATGACCCATATAAGTGATTGGAGCAGCTGCGAGCTGCGAGCTGCGCTGTTCAACGTATGTGTAATGTGTATATGTATACAAGAGTACTTACAACTCGCGGAAAAAGAATGAAATATTTATAAGTAGCGAAAAATTACGAGTTTCTTCTATTGGATGAATGTTGAATATATGTATATCACGTATATATGATACATTTGAATAGCTCATTTGCGAGAGCAATAGATTGTTAAATAAGTCTTCAGAATAAAGCTTTCTCTTTCGAATGAAACGGTAGAGGAAAATTAAAATTATTTTTCGTTTTTGCTCAATCCACACGTGTTTCAACATCTCCGATTTCATTGATACTTTGTTAAAATATATATGATTCATCAAACTCCTGAAAGGAAGCGTTCGTTTCATCAGCTATTACTTCGCACCATTTGACCCAAATATTTTTCCAGCGAGCCATTTTTTCAAGTTTGGATCAGGTGGATGGGGAAGCAATTTTTATCAGCGCAATCCATCTAATTTTTGCTGATGCGTTTAAGGAAACAAAATAGTTGCGCATGCATTAGGGGATCGAAGGTCGTTGGAAGTTTTGTATTCCCGATAGAACTTTATTTAAGCACAGAGAAAGAGACGATCTCCCGATTCTGATAATTTGACAGCTTTCGTTAGAAAGAAAATACCTTAGCACAAACAAAAGAAATTATTAAGTAGTGAGCATAGATAATATACATATACAAATAAAAAAAAAAAAAAAAAAATATACATATATCTCTGCATTGCGATGGCACCCTCAGAAAATAGAAAGCATCCAGTTCAGTAGATTACACCATAAGTAAACTAAACTTCTCAGTTGAACAAGTTAAGAGAGTGCTGTCATGTATAATGTATAAATGTATAATCTCGTAATGTAATGTTGTATAGCAGCTCGTCCATGGACCATGGTCACTTTTGTCCGTTTATCTGGCTTTGTCGTGTGGGTGTCCAGCTGTCGTCGTGTCCTTGGTCGTGTCACTCGTGTCGTCCAGCATTTCCAGCAAGTCCATGCGTGTCCCCCTTCTCTTCTCGTCCTCCCCCCATGCGCAGGCATATATCATATATCCAACCGCACTTGCCGGTAGTATACCTATGTGCATAAAGTTATACTTGTTTAACTTGTTGCAAGAATAACACACATCATTCTTGATAATCTTGATAATCTGTATTCTGAAAAAGCAGATGCAACATATTTCTATGCAATGAAATCGTTATGAATTATAAGTACTGTGGACAGAGATAATACGTATTTTTACGAATGTTATAGCGCGCAGCAGCAGCAGTACCAGCAGTCGGTCGTAAGTCGTAACTCGCGGAGCACTGTTCGTCGGTTGGTGATTTTGTTTAGGTTTAGGGTTTAGGTATAGGGTACCCTATACTTACTTTTACACTCCTGTTGTGTTGTGTAAATAAGTATAAGTATAGGTTCTTGGAGTTTTTGGAGTTCGGAGTTCGGACTTCGGAGTCTTCGGACTGTTCGGAGTTTGGAGCAGGGATTTCGAGGAGCCGTGTCGTGCAGTTCGCTTATACCTACACCTTATATTATACTGGCAGGCAGGGCGCATACGTAAAACCTATTAGATTTGTATAGGGTATACCCTACCTGTCTAACTATCCATCTGAGAGTGTGCATCGTGCAACCGTGAAGTGCTTTGTGTTGTGCCTGACTGGACTAAGAAAGTACGAATGTAAAAATTGTGCGTGAATATACTTATCATTAAGTACAGTGTGCATGCGATTTTTTATGTGCTGTTGTGCCGTGCTGCTGCTGCTGTTGCTGCCCCGCTATGTTGTTGCTGTGTTGCTGCTGCTCCTTTGTTTTTTTCCTCAAGAAATAACTCTCCTCTTTTTTTTCGTTCTCTCCTTCTTTCGCTTTCCACCCCCACACACAGACAGTCTTCTCTCTCGTCTCTCGTCGACGCTTCTCCTGAAGCCTATTTGAATCCGACTTCTTTATTTTACTGTACTTATACTTGCAGTTGCATTTGTCTGGAAACTTTTTTTTATTGTGATTGTTGCTGTTGTTATTCAATTCAACGACACAAAATACAACACAGTCAGTGAATAATGATAACAATATTATAATAATGGTAATCATCGTCATTGCCACATCTGCAATGGAGAGAATCGAGAGCAAGAGTATTTTTGCAGTAGTAGCAGCAGCCTTGGTGTTGCCTCAGACTCAAATTACACGATCTTACCTTCTCATCTGACTCGGAATTGGTATATCTTGTTTGCAGACGTAGTACGTTTGTACATACCTTTAGCCTCGGCCTAGCAACTCACATTGAGTATCTGTGGGACCCTCCAATCGTAACTTATTTAGTCAAACAGATATCTGCGATTCATTCACCAAATGACAGCCAAACTTTGATAATTGTCAGTAAGCTGTCTCTCTTTTTTCAGCATTATTGTTCTTTTTGTATTGTTTGATCAATGTACAATTACAGTTTTGATTTGTATCTCTGATATTAGTTGGTTCTATAACTGCCAATTTTTTAATCGTTCAGGATCACAATTGTCAATTATGGAAGCACTACGCTTGGCCATACAGTAAGTTTTTGCACCACCGTTAGACCATTTCTTTAATTTAATTTCTCACCTGTATCTTGGTTTTTTAATTGTTCGTTTTTGTTTATCATGCCTTATATCTTTAAATCTGTGGTAAAAGTTTTTTTTTTTTTTTTTTTTTCACTTGTCCGTTCTGCTGAAATTATTTTTCAAATGATGTAATCGTGATTGCTGAAAGAAACAACTATTAAAGTAAATCGCCAAATTATTTTACAACAGCTTGAAAAAATTTTGATAATTTGTTCAACCAATAAAAATATAATTTTAATACAAATTATTTCCACAAAAATAATGAAAGTTTGTTTGTTACAGGACACGGTTGGGGGAGCGGATGGTCACCATGAGCTCAATGCTCGTGGAAACAGTAAGCATCAACTATGAGGACTTTAATGAAAGTTTTCTAACATGTGGTACCTGCCTTTGTATGTATGATGGAAGCGAACACACACCAAAGTTATTGCCCTGCTCTCATACTGTAAGTAAAATATAATTTGTTTTTTGCATCTATAAACAGTATTTATTATCACATACTTTTCCACTGATCAGTCAGACAATATATTTATCGTCTACAGGTTTGCCTACACTGCCTCACGAGAATTGCAGCTTCGCAGACGCGCGAGGCTGGAACGTTTCGATGTCCGATTTGCCGCGAATTGATAACAATACCACGAGGTGGAGTTCCAGCATTACCTCCCAGTTTTCTTGTTAATCAGTTGTTAGATTTAATGTCCAGACAGCGTAGAGAAGTTATTCCTAAATGTTCTGTGCACATTAATCAAGAATTATTATTTTGTGAAACCTGCGATACAGTGTTTTGTACAGTTTGTACGGGAGGAAACCATGCAAATACATCGCCCGGCTGTACCGAACATACTATAATCCCATTTAGCATAGCTATCAAACGCATGTCTGAAATACTATTGTACAAGGCTAATGAATGTATATCAAAGGTAATTTTTTTTACTATTTCATTGAAATCAGTTTAACATAAAGCATTGCTGTACTTACCACTTTACAGTTGACACAAGCACAAGATTCTGTTAGAACAGAGCTTCAGCGATTGGATACAGCCAAGCAAAAGTGTTTGGAAGCTGTGGATGTTGAATTCAATAATATCATAGCTAAAGTTGAAAAACGAAAAGCTGAGCTTCAAGCAGCTGTTACTGCAGCAGCTCGTGATAAAAAGCATGTTCTGGAGGAACAGCACACGCTTATAGAGGCAGAAAAAAATAAAGTTGAACGCGAATGCGAGGGACTACAGTATCAGGTATTTATTCGTCCAACTTCCAATTATTTTTTTAAATCTTGGTGTTTTTATAAAACCACTATTTTCAAACCAAGTTAAATTTTGAATAATTTGAAGGTCGAAGTACGAAATATCACTCAAAGGATTGGTAGCTTATCTGATCAGTTAGATGCAGCAGTTGCGCTTAGTGAGCCGCGAGAAAATGCATTCATTACCTCGGAATTCAGTCATAATGATGCCCTTTTAAATTGGGAGCAAGCACTTAATGCTTTCGGAAGAGTGAGATCTAGTACAACGTTGCCAGGTTTTATTGAACAAAATCACCTATCCATCATAAAAAAGAAAAGCCATATTTATTTGTATACATTTTTTAGGTTTGTGTCGAGCAAAGTTGAAAGACACAGCGGTAGTAAAATTACAATGTAATGTGTTAGTGGATACAGTCGACTATCACGGCCATCCACGAAATGCAGGAGGTGATCCTATCACAGCAGAACTATCACTGGCCAATAGTAATCAGTCGCAAGACTCGAGTGCTCACATTGAAACGAATGTTAAAGATCTTGAAAATGGAACGTACGAAGTTAGATTTAGACCAATTGTTGCGGGTCGCTATGCTCTAAGAATATCAGTTTTTGAAAGACCTATCAAAGATTACCCTTTGTTCTTTGATGTTACCGAGCATAACGAGCCAGTTAAAGTTTATGGCCATAGAGGTTCTGCTAAAGATGAATTTCATCAACCAGTGGCCATTGCTGTTGACGATAATAAATCAGTGTATATTGTGGACACTGGAAATTCTCGAATAAAGGTAACGAAATAAATCCATAAAATCTATTTTTTCAAATTCCAGTTAAAAAGTTAAATCATTGTTTTTATTTTTAGGTGCTTAATGATAATTTAGAATTTCAAAGGCATATCACCAACGAAGGTCTAGAAGGACGAAGTTGTACGGGTATTGCGATTTCTGAACACGGTCTGGTTATTGTTAACTGGAGGACGAAGGCTGTTACCGAAATGTCGGTATCAGGCGATACAATTAAATCTTTTTCGCACAATGCCTTCCAAGTAAGAAAGTTTTTGTAATAATTTTTACCAAAGATTTTTGATTTATAATTATCATAAACCATCACCACTAACGTATTTACCTATAATAAATGCAATTATTTTTTTTAAGGAACCAATCGATGTAGCTGTTGATAGAAATTATGGACATATTTTAGTCGCTGATAATGGCCAATGTTGTGTATTTGTATTTGATTGTGATGGAAAAGTTTTATTTCAGGTATTCAAATGTTCAGATTTTTGTTAATAGTTGTGAAAGTTGTATTAAAAACTGTTAAATATTTTCAAAAAATTACAGGTTGGCAAGAAAAATACCTTTAAATTAATAATATCCGTTGCCGTTGGTCCGGCAGGCGAAATCTTAGTTGCTGGCTCACATATCCAAGTATTTTCAGCAAAAGGCGACTTTTCTGACGAAATCAACACAGACGCAAAATGTAAGATATAAAAAAAATGTGATATCTCAAATAAAAAAAAAATAAAAAAAAAAAAAAATTTCATTGAAGGTAAAGGTAGATATGGAGGAATCGCAATTGATGCTAAAGGGCGAATATTGGCCTCTTATACTGAAAAAGGACGTACGGTAATTCAAGTATTGAGGCTTGGTGATGGAAATCTTATGTCTGAAATCGATTCTCACAGTTCCAAATTACGACGTCCATCAGGAATTGCAGTCCTACCCAACAATCATCTTATAGTTGTGGATCTGGGGAATGATTGCGTAAAGAAATACAGATATTGGTAAAGTGAAATAAATTTTTTTTTAATTACATTCGGCCATGTTGGGAAAAATTTGTTCACCTGTTACTCGCACGCGTAAAACTCTTAGTCAATTAGTTAAGGGTATTAGCCAGATTCTTCAATTTCCCAAATGTTTCAATAAGTAAACTTGATTGTAATTGCGGTGATAAATTTAGGGGTTTTTTCCAAGCAATATGAGAGTGTTACGTACGTTACAGTTTAGTAGCATGTAAATAGGCTATGATAATGTTCAATATCACTGCCCACTTCTATTATAGAAAAAAAATACTGAGCAGAGTAAATGGTACGTTGTGTAATATCGTCTGTCACTAAAAACAAAAATCGATTATTCATGAAATACAGTATGTACAATGTTTTGATCTGATAATTTGATAAACTTCTTTGAACGGGGAAAGGAGTTCCCTCATATCAATTTTAGAATTATCTTACCTGTAAAGAGCAGATCAAGAAATTGTTTCCATCGATAAAAAAAGATTTTATTACTAAGTATTACTGTGAACAAAATTATTTTGGCGTACAAAACAAAGACATGATTGAAATATAATTGTATCATAAACGAGTATTGTATATATTTGCTCAGTATTATATTGATAAATTATTTCCATGTAAAAATAAATTATTACAAAGTCACTTCGATACACTACAATGTGCTCGGCAGACCACGTTTCTTTGTATTTCTTTCTTGAGTCATTATTAATGTTCGATGAAAATGCAGTATATGAGAGTTTAGGAATTAGTCTCATTTTGTAAATTATGTATGAAATGTCCTAGTCTACTTAGGAGAAGAACAAAAAATTTTAAAGTTGCCAGGATAAATAGATTGAGATTATTTTGATTGAAATGCCATAAATTGTCATTTCACATATTAAATCTATAGACTAGCAGCTGTTTAAACTACAAACAGCCTCGGTACTAAAAATAATTTATGTATACTACATTTGCGCATTAATGTTTTTTTGATTGTGTAGTTTTAATTTGAAAAATGAAACTTAAAGTACACAAATTCACGCCATCTCGTAATTTTTGTATGCCTAGCGGAGTATTACTTAATCGTAGACAATATTTTTTATTCGCTTTTGTATGCCCTACTATATGTATTCTATCTTTCAGAACTCTTCCTTTTTTGGTTTGAGCGATTTATCACATCAGAGGCATACTAGAAATGATGGCCTGTACACGGTCAATATGCCTATAAATTGTTGATAGGATCTTGCATGACAAATTCTAATTGATTCGTCAAGTAGATCATTAAACAATATCAGACACGTATTTTTTCTTTTTTTTTTTCCCCATAAACAAAAAGTGACGGAGGTAGTGGCGTTTGGGGGCGCTCTAGGGGCCGCAAAGCACATCCAAGTCCAGGAGTGGAAGCTCATTTTTTTTTTTCTATCAAGGTAATGACTATCCCAGCCGTCCAGCCGAGTTCTGCCAAATCCCAATTCTTTATGGAAACTTTTTTTCCTCTGGGGTTCAACGCAGTGCTTTTCTCAGTGTGTTGTGTTTTCAGTCGACGATCTCCTTCACTCTATCTCCGAGTGCGAGCTCATGACGTCACCAACTAAGAGCTGACCAAAACATCATTTCCGAATAGAGCCATAATTAATATGATACGATGTCATGAGCACCCACTTCTAGATTTTCGTGTGATCCATTTCCCTTAATTTCTTTTTACAAAAAAAACTCGTTTCTCATATTTTTTGACAATCTAGTTGATGGACCAAATAGAATTTTTCATGCAAAATCCCAATTGTACGCTTTTATAGGAATACCTTATCCTTTAGAAAATCTTTTTTCGTACAAACTGTATGATTAATTAAGAAAAATGATTGTTCATTGCATTTATTAGTACTGATAATAGTTAATTAAACATTCCTGAAATTTTGTTGACTAGGAGTTCTAAACAATATAATTTCGCGGAATTTGACGTGTTTTTAAAAAATGAACGTTTTTTATGATTATTTCTCCATCTTCGAGTCTATGCATACTTAATATCATATCTTGTGATTTGTGATGATTATATGTACTTTTTTTCTACAAAGCAGCATCATGACAAAGATATTTCTAAGGTGAAGAAAAATTTTAATGTAAAATTTTATTTTTTTTAGTACTATTTGTGTTATAGCACAAATTAAGGCTTTCTGAAATTATTATTTGCGGGACAGTTGTATATACGTATAAATCATACAATCGCAACTACACTGAGAATTGAAACACTTTCAAACAAAAATTTCGACTGTCCATAAAATAACATGTTTTCTAGTCATCTGTATTTATAATTGTTTGACTGTTATAAACACTTGAATTGTAAAATATAATTATACAACCACACTTTGTTTTTAACTTGATATGAAATAAAGTTCCTCGATAAACCTAAAAACTACTGTGCGTTTTTAATAATAACGGTCATGATCATCAATGCCACATCTGCAACAGAGAGGGAATCGAAAGCAAGAGTATTTTTGCAGTAGTACTGGCTCAGGTTGACTTTAAAAATGGTTTTAAAAATAGTTAAAAAAATTTTTTTTTATGTTATTCATGCCTCAAATAGTATCCATAGCAAATATCTAAATCGATTTCACTACAAAAGTTTTTTAGTCAAAATATATACACGACAATTTGTAAAAGTCAATTTTAGTCAATTTTCGAATAAACACGTCTGTCTCAAGCCCTATCGATCAAAAAAAGTTTGTTTGATTTGTTGCCACCGTTCAAAAACTACAGCGGTTTGAAGAGGAGCGAAAAAAAATTGGCTAAAAATAAGATTAGATGTAGATTTTTACCGGAAATTCGTCATTTTTCTTCAAATGGCTATAACTTTTGATCGGTGGATAGAATTTTCACAAATCTTTTATTAATCGATAGAGATTGGCTTGAGCTTTCATGTAAGCCGAGTTAGGACCATCGAAAATAGTGTACTAGCGTTGGAAGTAGAATTAATATTAGAGTCTGGGTAGAGGGACCATTCGCGTACGCGATATATCTTACAAAAAAAGGCTTTTTGGTCCAAACGCCGACACGTGTACTATGTTTTAGTCCAACAGAGCTGTAAAAAAAAAAGTTTGATAAAGTTCCGATGTACTAAAGCATGATAATTTTTTCTTGAAAGTATTACTATCTATGCCAACATATACTCAGAGAAAATGGGTATTCTGTGCCTTCGAAGATTATGCCCAATGCGGGACGAAGGTGGACGGAGGGAACAGAAACTTTTATCCTCGCATAATTCAAAGTTTAAGCCCTCATGGTGGCGCGACAGTTTTGAACGAGGTTTTGAATAAGGCCTATAATAATGGGACAACTGATTGTTTACTCATACTGTACTGTAGTTTGAAACTCCAGCGCCATATGCAGGTGCCATCAAACTACTCAGGCATTCATTCATTTCATTTTTTTTCCCGTCCCTTTCAAGTGTCGAGTGCCCATAGTAGAGATAGAGACCTTGTAGACGATATGACACTACTCTAAAAAAGAAAGTAAATACTTCGCCTGCATAATAATAAACTAGGGTAAAAGTAAGTATGCAGTGCATTGCACATAACTGTGTACAACATAGAATAGTAAATGTAGTATGACAAAAAGTTATACTACTAGTACAATATAAGCACACGGCAGTCATTCAGTAAATAGCACCCCTAGAGATATTATACATCATACATATTATAATATCTCTCTATGATAGCACCTGGGGTGGTAGTGCATAACTTAATTTACCTTTTTCCACGCGTTGATCTGGGCACACCAATTTTCGTCTTAAAGACGCTGTAAGATACCTTTAAGACAAAAATTGGTATGTACAAATCCACATGACTATTCTTGAAAAGTTATGCACTACTGCCCCAAAAAGAAAATGTGCATGCAGATGGGAACGTGCATGAGACCGACTTGGGCGCCGCATTGGGGAAGAGTCAACACTGATGCGAATGAAATAAAAGTGAATGATGGCAAGTAAGTATGCAATGTATAGAGGAGCGTGCAGGATATAATCTATCCTGCAGCCTAATTGATCTTAGTGTGAAAGAAAAGCGTTGTCATTTCATTGTCTCATACACGCATAAATATGCAAGATAAGTTCAGCCATGTGATTAATATTTCTCCGGGAAGGACATGCGCTGATATATTAAATTATTCTTTGAATGACGAAAAGAACGTGAGCGTGATATGGAAATAGTAGTTTTCCTAACTCGGGTACTTTTGCAACCCTGGTACACCCTCGGTAGGAAAAACAGCGTTCGCCACTCATGTGCATCCGACTAGGGGTGTCCCAAAGATCCCTCGGGTATTATCGCTTCGCAAGCGCCCTCGGGCC
>JAPYYV010012972.1:0-22032 GCA_030522625.1 Copidosoma aretas
TAAAACGGCATTTGAGGATGTTGTAGAGCAACTCTTGAAGAACAAAAGCGCTTTTAGAAAATTGGTCAAAGTTGGCGGACCTGCTCGTGGACCTTCACCATACCATCTTTGTCTTCAACTTGAGTCGATTTTATCAACAATACTGCTTGCACTAATGAATGCCATGGAGGTATCTGTATCATCACACTTACATTAATGGTACTTTACGAACTTACGCGGTCATATTGTGTTCGTCACATCACACGTGACGACAGAGGTATGTTCTCTATTATGTGCCATTCGGCATCGCTGATGGTGGTTCGTTACAGTACGATGGAACATAGAATTATGAGATATTTGCTTATGATAAAATATTTCTTTTTGGAATTCTAGACTGCTTATAATCGAAGGGACGTAATCAAAAGTATAAGTAGAAAAAAAAATTTATTGTTTTTACAATGTGCATACAATTATTATCATATAATATTATAATTACTATCGCACCAAGTACATAGAATACTGATCTTTGTAATCGTTGATTATATGTGGGACAATTCACTTCAAACAATTGTTAAAAAAAAATTATGAAAATTTAAATTAGAGGCTATTGCATGACTTGTCAAATTTCTATAATTTTTATTTTAAATATATACATTCAAATAAATCATTACAAGAAACATCATTTATTTAAAAAATGATTTTGGGTAGTTTACCATACTTTAAATACTTTGAAAATTTCTTTCAACCGATCGATGGTGTAACTCTACACAAAACATAAATTTTCCGTCTTATCACTGTTTGAGTAATAATTCGGATAATATGTTTTAAAACACCAACTTTTAATTAAGATTCTTTGGTAACATTAGCCATGTAATGTTTCAACCGTACGGATCGACGTGAATAAAGTACAAACTGATCACCCTATATATATATACACACAGGGTGATCAGTTAGTACTTTAACACCAGAAAACAGTGAATGAAAAAATTTATCATGATTCAAACTAATGATATGGTATAATTTTTGGTTCCGTAGTTTTTAAATTTCAAGCATTACTAAATAAGGGATGTTTCTCCCATTTAGAACGCTTTTCGCTATGGCCCTAGGAGTCATTAGAAGCGGCGTTGCGTTGCCACGTACTGGAGAATCGATGTAGGTAAAGCAGAACGGCTACTACTACTACCACTACTTCATCCACCAGTAGATGGCATATACACTGGTCGTCACCGTGCAGCACTGCGTCTACTATAGAACTTATACTCAAAAGTCCCGCTTAAGTACCGCTCAAGTACAGCACAAGTACTTGGGTGGTACTTGATCTGGACTTCGGCGGGACTTGTGCGGGACTTGAGCGGGACTTGAGCGGGACTTGGGCGATACTTGTGCGGTACTTGAGCGGGACTTGAGCGGGACTTGGGCGATACTTGTGCGGTACTTGAGCGGGACTTGGGCGGTACTTGTGCGGTACTTGTGCGGTACTTTGGCGGTATTTGAGCGGGACTTGGGCGGTACTTGTGCGGTACTTGAGCGGGACTTGGGCGGTACTTGAGCAGTACTTGAGCGGGACTTGGGCGGTACTTGAGCGGAACTTTTGAGTATAGATTCTAGTAGACGCAGTGCTGCTCGGCGACGACCAGTCTATATTCTATCTACCGGTGGATAAAGTAGTGGTAGTAGTAGTAGCCGTTCTGCTTTACCTACATCGATTCTCCACTACGTAGCAACACCGATTCTCATGACTCCCCACGCCATAGCAAAAAGCGTTCTAAATGGGATAAACCTCCCTTATTTAGTAATGCTCGTAGTTAAAAAACTACTGAACTACAAATTATACCATAACATTGGTTGGAATCATGAGAAATCCTTCCATTCACTGTTTCTCGGTGTTAAAGTACTAACTGATCTCCCTGTATATAAGGAATTCTTTTTAAACGTTACCCTTCCTGCTGTCCAAAAATTAAAGCTGCAGAAATTTTTTTTCACATCGTCATTTTGTAGCTTAAAACCTGTAGTTTTTAATGGTAAGTGGCTCTTTTCGAAAAAAAAGATGGCGACTGTATATATTAGTCTAAATGCTGTAAAGTCGCCAAACAATCTGCTAATGCACTAATATTTTACCTTAGAATCATATTAACGGCAAAATAAATACGTGGATCTATAAGTTTTTTGGTTGTCCATCTGCAGTTTGGTGTTTGCTTTTATTATCAGGTCATATTTTTTTCCTAACCTCAAAATATAACTATACGAATTTTTTTTTTTATCAAACTTCCCAAGTAGCAATTAAGACAAGTAAAATAATATTTTTTGCTTAAGTATCCTGTTGGCAAACTTGAATTTATTACAGATTCTAATCCATAAGATAATAAGCCATTTCTAACCTCTAAATACCGACATAAACGCATTTTTTACAAGCTTTTATTCAACTATGTTTCCTGCCTGTCTGTCTGTCTGTCTGGGACAAAACTTGCTATCGACTATCCAATCAAGCTGAAATTACTGACACATCTATGGTTATTAATAATATACAATACAGTATAATTCTTTATACTCTATCTCATGGTGGATCCAACATGGCTGCCGCCACAAAATGGCGGATTGTCTATTTCTTTACAACCTCATCGATACAGGTATCAAATGATAGGGCATGATGAGTACAACACAGTGAGCTTTGTAGCGTCATGAAAAATCCAATATGGCAGCCGACATAAAATGGCGACTAATCATGTCCTTCACAACCCCTTTGATATTGGTATCAATTAAAATGGTATAACGAGTATAGTATAATTAATTTTTTAACGTTATAATAAATTTCAAAATAGTGGCCACATCAAGATGTCGGAGGACTTACTCTTTACAAACCCATCGATATAGGTATCAAATAAAAGGATATAGGTAGAATACAGTGAGTTACGTAACGTCTTAAAAAATCTAATATAAAGGTCCACACAAAATGGCAGATTACATCCCTCCCGACTCTCGTCTGTGAAAAATACATGAAAGTGATGTACGAAAATTGTACTCTCAGTCAATTTCTTTAAGCGAAATTTTACTGAAATCCACGTTGTATTTCAAGGGGAAACTCCAAGCGAGAATCAGAGTTCATAAACTAATTATTGTACTTTACTTTTTTATTTATTCATTAATAAGCGTGCTAGGCTATTTGTTTAAGGATTATTTAATATAAATAATGTATTTATTAGTTATTTAACGATAATAATGAGCCTTGTTTTCAGTATAATTCGAAATTCTTTCTTTTATTTAAGTGTTTAAAAAGAAATTTATAAACGTTTAGAACGAAAAATAGTTAATAAATTGTTTTATGAGTCAATATAACAGATTTTATGTTTTCAAGGTGATGAGCAACTTTTAATTCATAAAAAAAATTTTATTTTATTTTATTTCCATTCGTTTATTCTACTATAAGCTTTTTGGAACAATAAAATTTTATCGAATTGAAGATGTTATAAGAGAACTCTTATTTTATAAATATACTATTACGTTCTACTTGGCAATCCCTTTGATTTAACACCCAAGTAAGGGGAGTTGTGACAAACAAGGTAATCTGTTAGTTAGTGCCACCACCACATTTTATTTTAAATGACGTTACATAGCTTATTTTCTCCCCCTAGTAAGACCCTTATATTTGATACCAATGTCGGGTGATTGTACAGAAGAATGTAATCGGCCGTTTTGTGTTGACCTTTATAATAGATTTTTTAAGACGTTACGTAACTTACTGTATTCTACCTATATCCTTTCATTTATTACCTATATCGATGGGTTTGTAAAGAGTATGTAATCTGATATCTTGATGTGGCAACCATTTCGAATTTTTCATAACGCTAATAAACTAATTCTATTATACTCGTTATACCCTTTTATTTGATACCAATATCAAGGGGGTTGTAAAGGACATGGTTAGTCGACATTTTGTGTCGGCTGCCATAATGGATTTTTCATGGCGCTACAAAGCTCACTGTATTGTACTCATCATGCCCTATCATCTGATACCCGTATCGATGAGGTTGTGAAGAAATAGATAATCTGCCATTTTGTGGCGGCAGCCATATTGGATCCGCCATGAGATAGAGTATACTGTATTGTATATTCTTAAGAACCATAGGTGTGTTAATAATTTCAGCCTGATTAGATAGTCGATAGTAAGTTTTGTCCCGGACAGACAGACAGACAGGCAGGAAACAGGATACAGATTAGAATCTGTAATAAATTCAAGTTAGCCAACAGGATACTTGAGCAAAAAATATTCTTTTTTTTGTCTTAGTGGAAACTTGGGATGTTTAATAAAAAAACAATTTGTATGGTTATATTTTAAGGTTAGAAAGAAAATATGACGTGATAATGAAAACAAACACTAAACTGCAGACATGACAACAAAAAAACCTATGGATCCACGTATTTATTTTGCCGTTTATATGATTCTAAAGTAAAATATTAGTGTAATGGCAAATTTTTTGGCGACTTTACAGCATTTAGACTAATATATACAGTCACCATTTTTTTTTTTTTCGTAAAGAGTCACTTACTATTAAAAACTACAGGCTTCAAGCTAAAAAATAACTATCTGAAAAAAAATTTCTGCAGCTTTAATTTTTGGACAGCAGGGGGGGTAACGTTTAAAAAGAATTCCCTATATACATATATATACATGGCAAGTGGGATGGTCGGAAAAATTTTTCAGTCGAGACTTATAGGAATTGGTAGTACTTTTGAGTAGTACAACTTATCCAATTTTAAAGCCCCCTAGGATAATATAACAAGCGTTGATGACAATCAGAAATTAAAAACTTTTATTCAAATAGTAATTTCACAATTTTTTTAGCCAACAATGGTAAAAAAATGCTATATTAATAAATCTATACATTTATAAACCTATTTACATAGAATTTATAAGAAAACATATGAAAAATGTTTTGGGATTGTTTAACCTTTATTTTAAGGGTTTTAAATATCAAAAATGTTTTTTAACCAATTATGACTATTTAAAAAATAAAAAAATAATTTAATGTACTTTCGAAAATTTTTTTTTGTACTACGGTAAAATTCTAAGTATTAGAGCTAGAAAGTGCTGAAGGTCGAAGAACACGTGTTTTTCGTTATATTTTGCTAAAGAAGTTTAAAAAATGACTTTTTTATTAATTATGATCGCTGACTACGAAATTATAGTAAAAATATTAAAAAGCATAAAATAATATATTTAATGTGATCGAACACGTATAAACAAAAAATTTAATCGTAATCTAAAATAAATTGTAAGCAAAAAATGAATCATGCACAATTTTTGAAAAGGGCGTTGTTTTCAGGAAAACAGTTCGTGAAGTCTTACAATTCTTGTGCCTAACAAAACAAGGTAGAAACATGTAGCTCCACGCGTTATTCTTGAAAACAAAGACAAACAAAAATTTTGTAAGATACGCTTCTTGCTTTAAATTTATTGCAGGATATGGTCGTTTTTTTTTTTTTTGACAAATTAATAATCATTAAAATCAGATTTAGGTATCTAAAGAAAAAGAAAAAAAAAAAAAAAAAAAAAGTACAAAAAAATTTTTAATAATAAAAAAACAATTAAAAAACGAACAAACCCAAAATAATTTTTTTAATTTTTTTTTTTCTGTCTCGATTCCATCAATCCATGGAATCATTTATGTTTAATTTTCTTCCTCTGTTGGCTGGAAAAATCTCTAAAGTACTGCTTACATGACATTTTTGAACTTTAAACTGTTACTGACGCTGGTGACATGAATCTAGGTGACTCAAAATTTGTACTCCTCCAATTTACTACCGATTTCCATATGTTTCGACTAAAAATTTTTTCGACCATTTTACTTGACGTAGAATGAAACATATTTGTGTGTGTGTATATACAAATATAGATAATAATTATTGTTTTCGCAAACAAATTTTAGTCTAGTTTTTTTTTATACTGGTTATGAGCTGGCTGCAAAGTTTCTCGGATTATCTTATTGAACATAATCAAATTTATCTTTGTCTCTCCCCCGAATTTTGGCAAGACATAATCTGGTAAAAAAATTGGGTGTCAGCATTTTAATTTCGAATATAATTATGAATTCTTATAAATGTACAGCACAAATTATTTTGCAAACATTAATTCGAGTTTCAACATTCAGCATTGAAAGTGAGAGACTATACGGAGGCTCGACAACAACGTTAATTTTTTTTATCTTAAGTAAGCTGCAGTTTGTACATATTCTTACACGTTACACCGCCCATAAGAATATTTGCAACCTACCCAGTTAAAAAATCTGTAAGGATTCTATCATGGATTTTGATATGGATTTTCTACGGAATTCCGTTTGCTATTTCTATAGATTTCTGTATAAAGAATTCATTTTAAGATGTATCTTTTTTTTTTCACGCGAGAATTTTATCGTTCGCAAAAAATTAGGTTTCGTAAGTATTACTTCTTTTATAATAACAGTATAAGAGTGCCTGTACATGGACGTTTTGAAGTCTAGAGACTGCCTGCCGAATCTTGGGTGGGCTATTCAATTTGAACTGACGTTGAGCTGACACTGATATAATTTGTTTTAAATAGAAATAATAGACATCTTATTCGTAATAAAACTCAATAACGTGATTGCGTTTTAACACTTAAAACTAATTGATGCACCAAAATAAACGAAATTCATAATTTACGTTAGATTTAGATTTTTACTTACATAACCCTTCTTTTTGTTATCTAATCATTGAAAAAAAATTTTCACTTTTCGTATCTGCATATGTTTCGTATGTTGAATTGCAATCGCACGGAGCAGTTTCATTACAAATTAAGTTTAATAGCTTTTGGTTAAGTTCCTTGTTAATTATCGTATAAGTAGCTTACGTTCTTGTAAAACATACCTGTCTATTCTGAAAACCATGCGGTCTTACGACATGGTTAGCCATATTCTATACTGTGTGGTTGTATCTCATAAGCCACGTAGCTTTGCTACCTATAACTACACAGTTATTCAAAACTATGTGGGTTTTCTAAACTTAGGTTCTTGGACCAAATAATTATAAAAAATCGTGTAGTGTCTTGTAAAAAAATCTAAAGATAAAATCACTTGGGTTTCTTTCATCTTAAACAAAAATCGCCAATGAAAAAATTTATCGCAAAATTCTTGCAAAAAATCTTGCAGGATTTCTTGCATCGCGAAATTTATACAATAGCCGATGCAAGAAGTCATGCAAAACCTAATGCAATGAAACGTGCAACTATTTATGCAAAATTTCTTGCAAAAAATCCTGCAAAAAAACATGCCATTTTTTTTGCATAAAAATATGCATGAAAACTTTGGTAACGGTTTAAAGTTGAGCTAGATGTATCAATACTTGCATTTACATTCCATTTAGCTACAACTTGAAATTCATCAGATATATTTTCAGCATGCGTTTGTACAAAAAAGACCTTCATATTATCTAATCAACATGAACCCATTGAATCCTTGGACATATTTTTTTAACATTTTATCCACACAAGCTAGAGCTTACACGTTTATGCATGTACATAATCTCACCATATTCGTATTACCTTATACTTACAAATACTTTCACACACTCTTGTAGATCCATCAGCATAATCCATCTGTTCTACTATTCTATCTAGTATAGTTTTATAGGAGAATTGCACTTCATCATCAAAAATGTATAAAATCACTTAAAGTAAACAAAGTGTGATGACGTATATGTAGGTTCTGCTCACCGATCTTGGTAAGGCTTCTTACCAAAAGCGGGAGAGCGGACGGCTCCAACACTTGGCTGCGCGTCTTACAGAAATAGCGGTAAGTATTCCTGCCTAATCTTTGCCCAGTGTGCTCTACCAATTAATACTGCTGCTTGTCTATCTTAGGTAGGCTGTCTACCAAAAGCAGGAGAGCAGACCGCCCAAGAAGTTGGCTGTGCTGCTTACAACATTTTGGTCAGTACGCACGCACAGCTTTTTCTCAGTTTACGGAAGTTTACTTACCAGTCTATTAGTACTATGATCGAAGAACGTAACTCACAAAATGTCTCGCTGGAGGTGATCTTAGTATAAATCCATTTGGCACAGCGTGCAATGAGCGCGATAAAGCTTCTTCTAAAAATCAAGAAAACGTTGAGGCTAGAAACTTAGCAGATTCAGTTTTAGCTAGGATAGCTAGGCAAAAAGTCAACGCCAGATATTTAAGTGTTGGTAAAAAGTTGGCTGCTCTAGCGATAACGGGCACTATAAAGATCAAGAGTAAATTGGGAATGGGTTCGAAATCTTAGAGGAAGAGAAAGGGTTTGATGAAAAAGAAAAATGACTGCACAACCCTTACTGCACCTATTAAAGGTGCCTCGCAAAAAATGAATACTAAATTTAAAAATTCACCCAATGTTATTGGTTTTGTTTAGGAAGGTATGCGTAGTGTAGTAAAAGAAGTAGGTGGGAGAAAATTGACAAAATACTACGTATCTTACCCCTCTTTTCTAGAATCAGAGATGCATTATTTCTGATACACTTGTTTGCTGGCATGGGTACAACTGGTGCATGTACAAATGGAGTACTTAGAATTTTGAAAATTATTATTGCAAGTAAGGTAGCTAAACAATACCTGCAAGAGAAAAACAAAATTTATAAGATTAAGGAGGCTATCGCTCTTGGAAAAGATCTCCAGCTTCATAAAACTGGACTTGATGTCTTCTTAAAGCAACTTGATAAAAAAAGTTAGAAAAAAAAGTTAACTACGTAAAAAATGCGGATAGAGCATTAACTAAGATTAATTTACTTGAGTATGCTAAAAAATTGAAAACTTCTAACTTTTTTAGAGTATTCATGCGAAACGACTTAACTTCAAATCGGCTACCATATCGTGAAACTAGGATAGCAAATATTGACGATAAGAATAGATCTGAAACTCACTGGTCACATAGAAAATGTGGTAATGATGTCACTAACTTTGACAGCTTTGATGATCTGCAACCATCTTCTGATTCAATTTTGTTCTAAGGATTTAATAAGGTTAAGCATAACTATCATAAATATAAGGATATTGATTTTTATAATTGCGGTCATTTATGCTTTCATTTATTGTCGAGAAGGTCGTCAAAAAGTATATATGGTGGTTTCAAAGTCAAAAATTATTTATTTGCTTCTCAGCAGTCATGGAAAAAATGTTAACTAAATTATGTGTAGTACTCCTTCTATATTCAAAGCAAAGTATTTTTCGCCTATCAAGTTATCTCCAAAAAAGTTCTTGGTTTGGTACATCTTCTATCGTTCAATTAAATCCCTTATGATGTTACAAAAAATGAAATTGACGCATTATTGATGACATATAACCACGCCAGGTAGATCAGGACGGTAACTTAGTCAATTTTCATGGTAAAACTATTATGTTAAGGTTGTCAATAAAACGCACGCTGTAATCGAAATCGTCTAGAATCATAAGAGGTTTAGAGGCAGATCGACATGCAATCCAGCGCTAAGTTTATGGCGAGCTTCCAAACCCTTAACACGTGGGAACAGACAGCTAGAACATCAAATGCTAACGTATTAAAGCATTGAATTTCTAACATGTCTAGGATTGTGAATAAAAAGCTTAGCTGGAAAATGACTTGCATATTCTTATATTGTTACATTAAAAATAGACGAGATTCTAAGCATCAAGTCTTCGACTCAAATCCATATTAAAATTTAACATCTTAACTTATGTCTGCTACTAACTCGCAATTTTTTGTACATTCACAGGGAATTATTTTGAGCAAGTGGTAATACAGTAAGGACAAATACGCAAATGGTGAGTAATGCTATCTGTTACTAAATAAAATAGATTAGCTTTAAAATAAACGATATAGAGATAGATAAGTGTAGAAATGTAGGTCTGACGACCCTTATGAAAAATTTGTTAATGCTTAGTCCCGATATATATATATAATGTCAGAATGTTGTTTAGAAATGATATCACACTCTATGTCCAACGTAAAATAGCTATTTTAACGCACGACTTCTCTTATTAAAATATTAGGATTGGCTAGAGACTGTCTTGAGATTCTTTTAAATGCGGAACACGAACAAAGGCTTACAAAATAAAGAAATTACATTAATGCAGTTGTTGAACAAGAAATCTCTGCTGCAGTCAAAGATCCGCCACTGACTTAGGAAAAGTTAAAGATAGTCACATTAAAGCTTTATTGGCTAATGCCCTTTGTCGTAATACCAGACTTTAGTAAGATTCGTCTGCTTAATTATTTACAACAAGATAAGTTCATATCTATGAATTAGAGAACTTGGAAGCTCTATAAATATCCCCTCTGACCCACAACATCAAATCATATAAGGACTGTTACGACATGCAATATTTTCAAGTAGGCGCACTATGTTAAATTAGCCTTCCAAATTATTTGCAAAAATTGGAAAAGTGCTAATGCTTGTAAGTTCGATCACTGCAAGATAATCTTTTAATTCTATTTAAATTGTCAATATTATCTTTACTACGATATATAACATTACATGAAGAAAAATCAACATGCATAGCTTTACAATATGTATGAAAATTTTCAAAATTTATATAACGTTAAAGAAAACGCACTTTCGTTAGATAGATATAGTTTTCTGAGCACTGAACCTTTGATGGTTATTAATTGCTTTAAGTAAAATGCCAAAGTATATAAGTGCCCAGAATTTGAATAATATGACAATTTTCCCGCCAAAACACCAGCCTATTGCTTAATTCTAAATTATCGCATTGTTAAGGACAGTTCAATAAGTGGTAAAGTCAAGAATCGTATGTAGAGTAATGGTAAGAGTAAAGCTGTGAAAGCTGATGTATTGCACTGCTAACATCATTCGTCTTCCAGGCGTCATAGAGAAAAGTCAATAGAACAAAAAAAAAGGAAATAATCAACGACGGTGAGGAAATTCGGAAAAATTTTCAGAAGAGATACGCTTAGTAGTGCGCAGAAAAAAAGTGCAAATAAAAATATAGTAAACTTACCTAAATCTTTTATAATCGATATGTCGCATGAACCGAGAATAAGCGAATTCACCACCAACGTCAAATATTAAATTGAATGGATAGAGCGCGGCTTCTATACTCGATTTTTCGAACAGGATTATTTTTAAGCGTGTGTGTGTGTGCAATTACATTGCACCCACACATGCATACGCATTGACTTCATACCAAGCAAGTTCAAGCCTCTGTTGGAATTCATACTTGGTGCCTCCGTTAATAAAGAGCGAAAGGGAAAATTTGGAAGATAGGAGAAAAATGATGGGAGTCTGATTAAATTTGAATGGAATATTACATTTGCCTAACTAAGGGTGATATTGATAGGAATGAGAGATCTTTGCTAAAAAATTAACCAGAAATTTTTTTAACCAAAAGTCATTATTTTTTGAACTTGAATTTCATGAAAAACTGAAAGAAATGGATTACATAGTTGACATGCAGGGCTTTAAACAGCCCATCAACGATTTAGTTCTTAAAAAACCAGCTATAATGTCACTTCAGCCTAATCTCGAGCCTTTTGTATTCTTTTACATAAACCATTCCCACGGCAACGACTTTTAGACAAGTACAAGAGAGAAAACATATGGCTAAAACGCAGATTATACAAAATTCCATAAGATTCAGAAATCTTTTTACATAAAACAATTGGCACCATTCTTTAAGAACACTTACAAGAGGCCAAAAGTCGACGTGTCTGGCTCTTTGAGAAAACAATAGTTGGAAAGGTTTACATTTCATGTTTCTGATACAACAGATTTTGGCTATCCTCCAACTAATATAAAAACAACTAGCCACTGTTTGCCCGCGCCAAATAGAACATACAGGGCTAACTGTGATTATTATATGTAATTTTACACAAAGTTTCATTTGACCTACCCGCGTCCATAGGATTAGTGTAAAATAATAATATAATGGTTACAAAAGCTGAGACATTATTTTTTTACTTTTTCCATCCAATTCTTTCGTAACATTTAAAATAATATTCGTAGTTTTATTAGTTTTAATTTTCAATTTTTTTCAAGCTTAAAATATTTTTGCCTTAGTAATAAGTGATCTTACAAACGCCAAAGAGGTGGCCTGATCAAGGGGTAGTCGGTCGAGGCTGGGGTGGTAGGGGCTAAAAGATTTAAGATCACCAGGTCAAAAAACCCTATGAGGATTCTAAATCAGTAGGGACATAAGTGAGTTTTAACTATCAATAAGTTTGAATCCTAATTGCGTTTGAATCCTTACTAAGTTAGAATCCTCATCGTGTAGCTACTTTTGCATACTGAACAACAGCTTGCATTCACAGACCTCCGGCATTCTAGGGCAGAGACTAATACATCAGTATTTAGACAGATAATACTATATTCTAAACTTACTGAGTGAAACATGAAGCTGTAGTAGGTAAATACATAAGTAGTTAACGCTAGAAGCAAATATTGCTATACCGTTGGATCTGATTTGACTTCCGAAAAAAGTTTAATTCTGGGAGCACAACGTTCGAACTATCTCTACTAAATATCGGCAGTCTTTGACCGTCATTTTTCTGTTTGACTTATATTGTAGCTTTGATGTATATAAAACGTTTTTAAGTAGCTATTTTACTCGCAATAGACACGGGCGTTGACAAAACAAAATATATATTAGGTTTTCCCTTATAAAAAAAGTGCTCCTAGATGATAACCAAAAGAAGGCGTAGAAAAACTATGTAATTCATTTTATCCAAGAATATTAATGCAAAAAAAAAATTATTATTTAAAACTTTTAAAATAGTAATATAATAGAAGCAAGTGATACAAAAAGACTTAAACAGGCAATAAACCAAAGACCTACGACCGATTAAAATATAATGGCATTAAACTTGAATGGATGATCGTGTAAAAATATTGATGTAATCAATATAGATTATGAGAATGAAAGTGAAGTATTATATTGATTGGGTTTAATACGCAAGCACAATAAGAACAAAGTAATTTGAAGAAATAGCCTGATGAATAAAGAACATATTTACTATAAATTATAGAGAGACAGAGAAACAAAATGATCCATACGACTGCGTAAATAGTTAGTAGAGTATTAGATTTATTTAAAGAAGTTGCTGTCCGTTGGACGCTGTTGAATTTCTATTTACAATCTTTGATATTTACGATGAACAAAAACTCAAACCTTTCGGTGATCGAGTAAGTCAGTGAGGTAGGTGAGTCTTGCTGTTGCTGATGTCTTTTTATTTTGACTTTTTGAAGTCAAATGCATCTAGTTTGTGAAAGTGCCCTCATATATTGACACTGCAGTAGTAGTTCTGATGTTTTTCTTGGTGAAGGAAACTTTCGAAGTAGCAGTTGGTTGGTGCACTCTAATTTGTTCGGAGTAGCTATGCACGCGCTGCTACTACAAAAATCTATGGCTTCTACGAGGGACTCTCTCCGGGCTTGTGCTTTATTATAAGTTTTTTTAAGGGCCACCATTTACTCATACTTTTTTTTTATTTTTAAAATATTGAAATTGCTTTTAAAATTTGTAACAGTCATTTCATGACCTTCTTAATTTGAAATGAAAATTGAAAAAGACATAGGAATGAGGAAAAAAAAATTCCCTGATCGGCGCGATCCTTGGTCCTTGGCATGACAGTCAGGTACGCTATCGACTGAGTAACCAAGGACTTGGTATAGCTGGACACTAAGTACATAGAAATAGTATGTATTTTAAAAGTAAATAAAAAAAAATTATTTAAACGTAATAACAGAGTGTGCTTTTCAACGTACATTTAAATAAGATATCTTATTGAACGTAAAGATAAAAGTTTGCACTTGAACGTATATTTAAATAAGAAATCTAACTAAACGTAAAATTAGAGGTTTAGAAATTCGTTGTTTTATAAATACTGCACTCTCCATTTAAACTTAATTAAGTAAATGTACCTTGTAAGTAATCTTAATTTTCTTTCTTTCTTCTGTTCTTGACTTCCTGACGGTGAATTTGCCACTGGACTAAGATCTCAATACTACACCTTATGTTCAATCAAAGTCTATTAAGCCGGATCGTCATAAGTCAGGCCAAATAAGAGGAAAATGAAAAGGCATCTCGGCATATTTGTATTCCTGAACGTGTGTTCTAGCGATTTATCAGCCATCATATCACTTTCGCTATTTTTCTCCGCGATTACGTGCCCACAAGCAAGTTATAGGAATTCTTGGCTTGCTGTCGCCTTTACTTTGTCTTCGTTCCCGCTGGTACGCAAGCTAACTGACAGCTACCTTAGAACCCATGCTCTTCTTTTTTGGCTCGTGTTTGTGTGCTTGAGCAAGTTTTTAGCTATTATGGTCCTCTCGCTCTCCCTCTTAGCTTGTGCTCAGGTGCTTGAGAAAGCTGATAGCCATCTTAGATCTCTCTTGTTTGTTTGATCTTCCTATTAGTGTACGCTTAAATGAGCCTTTAGCTACGTTAGCCCAATTTTTCCCGTCTTTTTATTTTGTATCACATGGTGTGCAACAGTCATACCTATAGTGCAGCACAGAGGAGTAAAGGCACACGCAGCTGTTGGTCTTGAACTTCGTTACATTATTTAATAATCTGCCATGGTGATTGGAAAATAAGGCTGCTTCAAACAGTGTACTCATCTAAAAGAAGAGTTTGCTTAGTCTAGAAGCATCGGCATTTCGACCTTTATCTTCATGTACGGTGCACGAACTAATGTTTTTACGCCAGTAGCCTGCAAGCAAAGTAAGCCATTACATTTACGACTTTGCTGTTACTTTAAAGACTTTTTAACATCAAAATTGACCACTAACTAGACTTATAATATTTTGATGAATAATGGGATATTAAAAGTAAAGTAAGTTTAATAAAATGTGCTGAGTTGTGGTAACGTTCTGATGGACTAAAACTCAAGGTTTGTTTCGTTTATCATTAAATTAGAGAATCGAACTTGAGTATCAATGAATCTTAATTTTTTAGCATTGAAGCTAAGTCGATTGGAATATTAGGATAGCATCACTATATTACTAAAAAGAATTGTGTTTAGTATTGATAATCAAAAAATGTGCTTATCACTTAGAACTTGACAGTATCGATACATACTTTTTCCGAATTTATTGCACTGATTGCTTTTATTGCTTATCATTTCAATGATTTTGTTGACACCTTATTACTTTAAGTTACTAAAATTTTGATATTTAGATTTAAAACATTAATTTTAAGTTGAAAAGTAAGGAGAAGAGAAGTACTATACTGTCGTGAAATATTAGCTTTTTTCTTTTCTTAAGATTTGAAGACTCGTATGTCTGGTGTTATTTCAGACCGTCCGTATTTTTGTTATCGAGAACAAAACAAAAATGTTTTTTTTTCTTTGCCTAATGCAGTTTCACCATACACTAAATTGATTAATTAATATTATTAGTTGTATACTGTTCAAGTTAAATAGTAAGTCAAGATATCTTATAGGGCTGAACAAGTAAGATATAATAAACGGCATTTTCTGACAAATAGATTGCTTGTAACCCTGAACTGATCTTCTTTCTGGTCACCAATTCCTCTTCTTTATTTTTTTTTCTCTCTTTCATCATTGAAATAACTGTACTTAAACCTAATAAGAAGGTTTAATATCGAACTTAGATCTTAACACCAAAAAAAATCTCTGTATGAATTTAAAAATGCGGGCTAAATCAAAATAACTAACGGCCTAGCCGTTGCAAGGCAAAAGCTGCTTGATAGAGCAAACGATAAA
Organism: Copidosoma aretas; assembly: GCA_030522625.1. NCBI lineage: Eukaryota > Metazoa > Arthropoda > Insecta > Hymenoptera > Encyrtidae > Copidosoma > Copidosoma aretas. Next base: position 15,682 of record JAPYYV010012972.1, read on the forward strand.
TTTAGGCAGATCAATAATGGTATGCACACCCCCCCCCCCCCCTTTTAATGTAAATTATACTTATTTCTGAGAAAGTTTCTACGTAAAAGGAAAAACAATTATTGATATAAGCATGGTAAGTTTGTCAATCATTTTAGTAATTTGCCGCAGAATAATCTCACTGGACTACTTTTCAGAGACAACAAACTACCACTTTAAAGTAATCTGCCATTAATCTGCAATATAGACACAGCAGAGTAGCAAGATTCCAAGGAAGTTTTTCGTGTGATAGCTCTCAATAAAGCTGAAATCCTGCCGATCCTAGAACACCAACATTTGCGAGCTTTACTAGCGGTAAAACTTGCTTCGATACTAAAAATTTGCCTGCAACTTGAGATAATCATATCCAGACATAGGAAGCTCTTGACGCGTAATAAAACAATCAACGCCGGCTACTTAGCGGTCATATTAACTCGATATTGAAGGTCCATCCTATCAAAAATAGTTCTGCTGCCAAACTAAAAACTCTTATCAGCGAGTCGGTCAGGCTGCTTGCTGCACTTTAAGCTCTTGATAGACAAGTCAAGATGTCGGTGATTTTTTCATTGGTAAGGTTTTAAATAAACTAGACTCTGAAATATCAAAGGACTGGTAGGAGCTCCTAGGTGCTTCCACTAAGCCTCCAACTTTTGTGCAATGTAAGGAATTCATCAATTCTTAAATAATGACGCTAAAGTTATATAATCCTAGGACGGAATAACCTGGCAATTTTCCCCCTACAACCTTACATAAAAATGTTCGCAATCTGTCTACTTTAGTGACGCATTAAACCAATACCTCCCAAGTTATACATATATGTTCCTGTTGTAGCTTGGAGCATTGTAACCATTATTGTAATACCTACTAGTCATAATTTAAAAAAAAAAAACAGACACATTTAATTAAAGACTAACATCTACCTTAACTTCCTCGGTTTTGACTCCGTTAAAAATTATGCTTAAAAAAATCCACATACGTTAATTTGCCAAGTGTCACATTCCCTTACTTGCTATACGATCGTCTATAATTCATTATACCAAAATAATTACATTATCACTAATCGGTTTGTCCTTTGCTCAAGTCAGACAAAGTAACGGTTGCAGAATTAGAACAAAAACTTGTTGTTAAGTCTGTACTTATACCGACGAATAAAAGTGAAGCTTGGGAATTGTATCTTTCGTGTAGTGATTGACACAAACCTTAAACAGTTCAAGCTTACTTTATGGGGGTTTTTTTTTATAAATTAATGAATATCCGCAGTAAAACTTCGACTTGTATCATTCATTTTTTTTGAATCATGACCTTAATGTTTGTAGAAAACTTTAATATTAGTAAAAGAATCCAGCAAGTATAAGCAACGATTGATATATAATGTATCATACACGCAGTACATCTTGGTGGAAGCCTATTAGCTTCTCTCAACACTAAAGACCCGTACTTATTTTTTATGATGAGTAGTATTCCTTAAATTTTTAATATCAATGTAAATATTTTCATAATAGAAATAATAAAATGAGATTATAAAAAAAAATCTTTCTCAAGTATAGTTCGAACACACAGCCTCCTGCGCATCGCGCAGATGCCCTTATTGATTGTGCTTCTAAGGAACTGCGTGTTTACGACACTGCTAATTCAGATTAATTTAAGTCTCGCAAAAAAGTGGTTTTTCACTCGAAGCTCGTTTTAGATTTTTAGATAAATAACTCTGATGCTGGTCTAAAAATGCAATGTAATTGCAAAAATCTAACGGGTATACAAGCAACGATGTATAAACATTATAGTATACTCATGGTAAGCCTATCTTAACCAGTTGTAAGCATATAAGCTTCTCTAAACTCTAAGAGCCCCGACTTGTTAATAATAATAAATATATTAAATACCAATTTATGAAATTCTTGATTCGAACTAAAAATATGTTCATAATTGTACGAATGGAATGCGAAAATAAAAGAAATCTTTCTTATGAATTGTTCGAGCATACAGCCTCCTGTCAATGTATCACGTAAATGGTTCTAATGTTTGTGTAAAATCTTAATATAACCAAAAGAATCTATCGGAAGTACAAAAAACGTTGTATATATATTATATCATATGTGCGGCTCATCTAAATAGAAGTATTTGAGCTTCCTAAACACTAAAGGCCAGCACTCATTTTTAATAATAAATGCAAATCAATGAAATTTTAAATAATAATTGAAAATCTTATCATGATAAACAAAATGAAATGTGAGATTAAAAGAAATATTCCCCGAGTATGGTTTGAACACCCAGCCAACTGTTTACCGGACATATGCTTTCACCATCGTGCTACCGAGGAACTGCGTGTTGATGACACTCAAAGTTCAGATAAATATAATACTTGCAGTAGATCGGTGTTTAACCCGAGGCTTGATTTATATGTTGATACTAATGACCATGATGCTTGTCGAAAAATTCAATGTAAGTGAGAGGATCTAGCAGGTATATAAGCCACAATTGGTATACATTATACAATACACGCGCCTCATTTCGGTAGAAGTATATTAGTCTTTCTCATCACTAAAGGCTAGTACTTATATTTGATGATAGACAACAGTCAACTTATATTTAATACGATTTAAAATCTCTCAATAACAAAAAGAGTACAATGCTAGTATAAAAAAAAAATTTCCCAAAAATAATTTGAACACGCAGCCTTCTGTTAACCGGACAGATCCTCTTTCCTCATGATTTGCTAAGAAACGGCATGCTTACAAAGTGAATGATTTTAAATAGGAAGATACAAATCAAGCCTGAGTGAAAAACAGATTTTCTTAAGCAATAATATTAATATAAACTGACAGTGTTGCGAACAAACAGTTTGTCAGTTGCTTAATGGGTAAGAGCATTTGTGCGGTAAACAGAATGCCGTGTGTTCGGACCGCACTTGTGGAATATTTCAATCATTGATGCATTCTTTTCTTTCCATTCTTAGAAGATTTTAAATATGTATCAAAAATTTTATAAACTATTATTTATTATCAAAAATAAGTACAGGCCTTTAGTGTTAAGAAGACTAACTATGCACCCACCTATTGCTGCCTGTATCCCCCTTAGAGTCTTTCACATACATTTAATTTTTTTAGGAGAATTTCAGTCATTCATGTAAAAAAACATATCAAGCTTCGGTTGAAGAACAGCTTTTCTGTGAGAATGCAATTAATCTCAACTCAAAGTGTTGTGGACACGTAGATTCTTGATAGCTGTATTAGTCAGAGCATCTATCCGCATAACAGGTTCAAACTACACAAAGGAAAACTTTTTTTAAGTCCCGCATATTATTATATCAATTATTAGAGAATTTTAATTTATATTGAAATTTTTATCTATTTTTATTTATTATGATACATAAGTACGGTTCTTAAGTGCTAAGAAAAGCTTATATGCCTCTATCTAGATAGGCTACGTGTATGATTTTATTTACATCAAGCATTGCATGTATACCTGTCTCATTCTTGACTGGCGGCCGGGACCTGAAAGTTCTGTGCTGCGAGGGAATGGGGGAAGAGAGCCTCGGCGGAACAGGGGCCCGGAAAATTCAGGCATACTATTTAAAAGTTACCTTAGCCTGGCGTTACTAAGTACCGACCGCGGCAGAACATGCGTGCCAGGTTTCTGACAGCAGCTCTGCAAGGGTCTGTTTATCGGCGGAGGTCTGGCGAGAACTATTTAAATTTTGTGCAGTAGTAAGAAGAGGATTTTGGTGAAGAAAAATAAAGGCTGATAACTACATTCTATACATTTATTAAAAGCTTTCGTATTGTAAAATGATTATGAATTACAGATCCAAGATCTCCTTCAGTGCTGTTTCGTATGGATGATAAATTTTCAGCGAGCAGCTAAGTAACGGGTTCAAATCTTTTAGGCGCTCAGCTATTAGACCACTCATAAATTCTCTGCAACTCTGTACAATACACTAAACTATTCCTCCAATCTACGAGTCTATTGCCATTAGTTCCTGAAAAGCTATGCATAAATTATTGATGTTGCCACGATTTTATAATTACTATCTGTCCTAATATTGAGTAGGGGACGTCGTAGTAGCTCATTCTTAGTATAATATGGTATGTTACGCCCTCGACTTGTTTTTGATTAAATGTTCTGCACATAACATCTTATAGTTTATTAATCCGTTGCACATGTTGTCACTATTAATTTTCTTATAGATGTACATAAGATGTTTTTTTATCATTCTTTTATACGTTAAACGAAATTTATTAATAACAAGTTTCATAAAATACCTTATGTAATAGGTATTTACGGTATGAGAAAACGATTGCTTCACATGTGATACACAGCAGAAGTGAGAACTCCGAATATAGTTGAAATATGTACATAATAAAAGGAGAGCAATAGTTCATAAGTGGCAATAAGAGGGGTAGAGAATCGAAAAAGAAATGAGAAAGAAATTTTTTATTAATAATTTTGGCACATGCTCAACAATTTTCTAAACAGACAATGATTTTCATCTCATTTGTAGCCTTTATTATATAAGTTTACAGGCAATTAATCGAAAGTCAAAGGTATTGCTTATACACAATGACACCTCTCTATTCGTATACATATTAGAAGACCCATGAATATTTTTATTTTTGGTCTATCTATCTTCTTGTTAAAGATTTTGTGTTTTAGAAAACAATTTCTTACAGTTGCATCGTGGCAAAAAAATGAAAAATATATTCTGCACGTTTGTAATGATTTTGTAAACGTGCGGACCTGTGCAGCCCTATCAGCCATTTAAATAGCTACTACATGGTCAGTTCATTAAAATACAGAAATCTTTTATAAACATCCAGATAAATATTTCATGATCCCTGGGAATATTATGGAAGAGGCACTTTATGATATTTTTTTTCATCCCATAAATGGCATAATTACACAATACTAATAATATATATCAACGAAATATGTGCATGCTAAAGTTTTATGACGATATAATAGGACGGAAAAACTAACGTACATTATCATAACGAAAAAACTTCTTTAAATACAAGAAAGATACAATAACAATATACACTTACACATTTTTCTTACGCTCAACCCTCACTATATTAAAAGTGACGCCCGTGAGTAAATGCTACTAACTTAAACTATACCTACCCAATCGGGTTAGAAAAATTTTTTTTAGCAAGCAGAACAGAACGTCGTTCCCCCAAAAACCAGAATATTTATTATGAATTTACCTTGATGTATTGCTCCCCTGTGCGGCCCCCGAACTCTCTCTGTTCATACTCGCAGTGTCCGTCCTGACAGCGGGGACAGGATTTGAGGTCAACCTCTCGACGGCTGCAGTTACGGCAGAATCTCGTAATAATCGGGGCTCGGCAATCCCGCGAACCGTGGCCCCTATTCCAACACGCGAAACATCCCCTCTGTGGGGGGGGGGGGGCGCCTCGCGGGCCCGCCGGTCTTCCCGCCCCTCCGCGAACCATGTCCTAGAGTCTCGGCTTTGGACCTAGCCATAGACTTTTCGCGCGCTCTCCTTCGACTGTTCCTCGGACGAGATCGCCGGGGTGTATCTCGCGGGGGTGGTGGAGACTCAGGACGCGGAGCGGAACGGTCGTGCCCCCTCTCCTCTCCGTCCGTGTCCCAGTCCATTGGTTTGGCCCAGGACGAAGCACGGGGCATCGGTGCTACCCCCAAAAGGCACGATGCGGCTTGCGGGTCGCGAGATGGGGTGGATCTCGCATCTTTGTCTACCGCCGGGTGGGCTTGAGTTCGACGGGAGTGGTTACTGACTTTAACCGGTCCGCGAATAGGTGAGACTCGCGAGCTCAAAATACCAGGCACCGGGGCAGAACGGAGCGTAAGGGGCCCAGCTTTGTTATGCGAAGAGCCCCGAGACGGCAAGCTCGGCGACTCGTAGTCCGCAACAGTTAGCTGCCTCAGACCTCTCGCTTTCTTTTTCTTCGCGTCCCCAATCTGCTTCTGCCAGTCGGCCGTGGCTCGTATCGCTTGCTCGAGGCCCTGTGACGATCTTGGTTCGCGCCGAAGGAATTGCTTGGCCGCCTGAGTCAACAGGTCGACGGCGCGGCGTCTCGCTCCCTCTTGTTACTTGACAAAGACGCGGTCGCGGGTTTCGGACGGGGTCGAGACGCCAGAGCCCGGGCCCGGAGATCGCTCGTCTTCCTATCTTCTGCCTCTGAAGGGGTTAATTGGGTCGCAGGGCCAGGCAGCTCAAGCGAATCCAACAATTCGCTAGGCGAGGGGGCTGTGTCGCCCTCGCTCTCAGAGTTCAGATACCCGTCGAGTTCGCCTATGGACATAAAAAGAATATCCGCGTGGGGGGGGGGGGGGGGGGGGGGCGGAGAAAAC
>JAPYYV010012973.1:0-10057 GCA_030522625.1 Copidosoma aretas
ATAGGTATACACATTGAGCCTGCTACCCGATGTTTTTAGGTGTGATAGTCTGATGTCACATAAATAGATAGTACAAGGGTGATGAGCCACCTTAAATGAAAAATAGGATTATTTCATAAAATAAAACATTTGGCAGTTCGCAGTATATAAAATAAATATTCAACATTGATCATTATTAAAGGATATAAATAAATCAAGGTTCATCAAAGTTAATCAAGGGAATCCTCAGATCTAACTAATAGGGGTAAAGTACCCAATTACTGCGGGCTACCCAACTACTGCGGATTGGTTATGTATGGCAATAAGAAAGAATGAATACGAAATTTTGTTATACTCCACATTATAATATGCGTGGAAATCAATTACAAGTTGAATATACAACGTATAAAGTCATACTCTTAAGCTAGAATTGAATTGCATATTCTGAAAGAAAGCTAACCTCAACTAAATCGCAGTAATTGGATCGCAGTAATAAGATTTTGTTGTTTGCGTGTTAAACTTATGGGAGATGTGGACGCAGTATGTGGGTAGCAGTATTTAGATATGGAGTTAATAGCAATCCGCAGTAATTGAAGAATCGTCACTTCTCACTGAAACATCAGTTTATTTAATAATACGACTGTCAAATCGCGAAAATGCTTGCGTTTTAGCTATATTAGGTAACATAGTTATTGATGAAACTAAATCTTGTCATGGTACACGAAAAAATAGAAAGACTTGAGAATTTGCAGCCTAGCCGTAGATTTATGTGCGCAGTAATTAGGTACTTTATCCCTAGTAAATAAATGCCAACTTACTTCGACTCATAACCGAACATTGAATTTTTTAGATCTCATCGTAAAACCTTGTTAACTATATATTTTATATGATTTTTCATGATTTTCAACGTAAATTATCCGAAAACTGCCATAAATCCGAAGAAAAATATCTTTAAAAAAATGGATTTTTAAGAATGAATAAAATTAAAATAAAAAAAAAACAGTATATGAAAGAGATGGATAGGTTATGAAAGCTGTACATTGATCGTTATAATTGTATAATTCCTGTACTAATTACTGTACTGCGTCGCCTGTAAACTTAACCGTAAACAGAATATTATTTTATAATAAATTCTTATTTGAAATCTATCTCTGATTGTAACTTTTGCTGATACAAACTTTTTCTTATAAGTAAAGAAAATACACAATATAGAGTTATCATATAAAATATAGCGGAAAATTAAATGAAGTTAGTTTGTGAACGGTAATTTGCAGGATATAATGGCATCATTCATAGTGTACATAATTTTCGCAGTTAATTACAAAAAAAATATTCAAAAATCATTTTTTTACCTTTTACATTTTGGAAGCATGGCGTGCTCCCGATAGTAAAAATAGCACTTAACACTAGTAAAACTATTTATATGCTCTATTGATCGCACTTATTACAAATTTTGAAAAAAACATTACAACTTGAAAAATTCGAATAAACCATTTTTTTTAAATAAAAAAACCGCTGCCAATCCATTGGCACAAAGCTTTCTAATATTTTTTCTTTGCAATCATTCTATTTTTCTGTGAATATATCTGTTTGAAAAATTATTCTTTTTTAATATAAAAGATTAAATTGAACAATAACGATCTTTTATATGAATTCGTATGCATGAATAATCCTTTATATTAGAAAAATTAAATTATTCAAAAATATATTCGTTTTAAGCTATCAAAATCAAACTTATGATAATAAAATTACACTCGTAAATGGTAATATTTCAAATCGCTAGTAATTTTATACATTATTCTAGTAATTTTACTACACTTAACAAGATTCGGATTATTTCTACACTGAACGTAGTAATTTTAAACTAAAATTTTTTATAGTTGAAGAGAGAGAAGGATAAGTTATGAAAAATGAATATAGATCGTCATTAATGTATAATTCCTGCACTAATTACTGTACTGCGTCACCTGTAAACTTATAACCATGAACGAAATAATATTTCAAAACAAATTCTTATTCAGAATCTGCCTCTGATGGTAACTTTTGCTGATAAAAACTTTTTCTTACAATCGAAGAAATTACAAAATATAAAGTTATCATTGAAACCGAGCGGAAAATTAAATTATTTTAAGTTATTTTGTGAGTGCTAATTTGCAGGATATGATGGCTTCATTCATATTGTACGAAATTTGAGCGGTTTATAACAAAAAATATATATTCAAGAATTATTTTCGTACCTTTTACTTTTTTAAAAGCATGGTGCGCTCCTGAAAGTAAAAAAAGCACTTGCTACTAATAAAACTCTTCATGCTCTATTGATCATAATTTTTAATAATTTAATAAAAAAAATTTTAATCAAAAAATTTGAAAAAACCATTGAATAAAAAAAAATCGTAGTAACGAAATTAAGGTATACAACTCAAATTTCTTTCTGAACAGCTAAAAGGATGAAAAACAATATGAATAAATATTTTTATCATCACAATTCTACATGTTTCTAACAAAGATTTTATTGATTTTCCATAAAAAACTTAGTATTTCTTTCATAAAAACTAAAAAAAAAATAACTCATCAAGATGATTCAAAATTAAAAATAAAGCTTGTTTAAAGCTTCATCGGATGTTACAATGGAGAAATTCAAGTGAGGTTTTTTTACCCTTAAACGAGTAAAAAAAACCTTTTTTAATAATAAAATCATTACAAAAACCTCAATGAGGTATAAAACTTCTTAGCGGTGGTTAAAATTTTAGAACAATAATAATAAGCCCTGTTGGATCAAAATCGGTCAAATAAATCATAAGATAAGACTGAATATATACATTCCATACTTACACTTATGCACACCTAGATACTAAATTTTTTATTTCGACTGAATACGTTTTTTTGTGAAAAATTTAATAACCTTCCAGAATTCCTATCGTAAAATATCATAAAATAATAATAAATAACATAAAAATTATTTTGTCCTAAAAAATAAATTTTGAAAAATTGATAAAATCAAAATAAAAAAAATATGAGAAAGCAATATAGAGCAAAACCCAATTTTTTTTTCAGCTGTGATAGAAATCCAAAAACAAAAAACAAAAAGTAATTTGTATCCCAAAACGAAAAAAGTCCGTCATTATTGAAATCGACCTAAGACATGCTGAGGTATGACTGATTATGTACATTCCCCGTTTACACTCACGCAAACCTAGCAACTAAATTTTTTAAATTTTAACTGAATACTTTTTTCGTGTAAAATTTTATGATCTTTTAGAATTTTTATCGTAAAATAACATTTAATATTATTAAATAGCATAAATATAATTTTTTCAGAAAAAATGGATTTTGAAAAATCGATAAAATCAAAATAAATAAAAAATACACAGCAAAACCCAAATTTTTTTTCAGCGGTGATAAGAATCTAAAAACAAAAAAAAAAAAAAAAAAAAAAGGGCTGTTGGATCAAAATCGGTCGAGGGAATCCTGAGATACAACTGGACAGACGGACGGACGGACGTTCTCGCCAGAGTAATGTACATCGATTCTAACGTTCACAAAACGTATTTATAACATGTTATCTCGACATGTGATTTTCCATTCATTACAAAGCTTCCTCTATGAGGAAGCAAAATCGCAATAATGAGATTACTAAGATATAAAATTAAAACGTCTAAAACTTTTTCTACACAGTCGAAAGGATAAAAAAATGTATGTAAATCTTTTTATCATTATAACTCTTAATGTTTGTAACAGAGATGTGACTGATTTTCACAAAAATCTTAGTATTTCTTTTATAAAAACTAACCAAAATAATTTATGATGATGATTAAAAATGGAAAATAAAGCTACTTTGAAGGACTATCAGATGTTACTATTAAGAATTTTAAATTAACGTTTTTATCCCATCAGAAAGTAAAAAAAAATAAAAACTTTTTTCAACCATACAAATGGTTATAAGAAACCTTATCATGGTACACGTGCATGGAATATGCCTTAATGCGCACGCATTTCAAGTCGGTAAAGTAGAGAAATGTGCACGGAGTGCGACAAAATCTGCTGGCGTGCGGCAAAGTAGGCTGATTCTGTACTTGGCTGCACTATAGCATTCAGTGCCTCCAGATTAGCAGAACTTTAGTGCATGCGCAATACATACTTACAATGCTAAAGTTCCGACAATCTGGGAGCCTTGGCTGCACTCGGAGATGGCGACCTGTCTCGTATCGAGTTCGTAGCGGTTATGGTGCGTAGATTAATATTTTTCCCGAACTTTACGTTAATGATGATAATAGTGATAGTGATAGTGATTATGATAATTAAAAATTAATGATGATGGCGATGATTGATGGTGCAAATAATTAGAATAAATTTTGTTAAATATTCATGTATGATTTTTTTTCTAATTTTTTTTTATATTCTGGCAGCCCCCCGACCCCCCCCCCCCCCAACTCCTTGCATCCGCCCCACTTACCCGTTCCCACCACCCACCTCCACCCCCGCGTGGTCGGCATCATTCCATACACTTGTACTATAAAATAGTGTGTGGCACACGTGCGGCGTGCCAAATGAGCACTTGGCGCACCGGCCTCGTGTGCATTTGGCAACTTGCCGCACTTGTATCACAATACACCAATAATGTGTAAAACTTGAATTTTTTTGGACAGCTGAAACGATACATGGAAAATTTATACAAATTTTTTTAACATTACATCATTTTAATATTTCACAGAAATGTGAGTAATTTTCCAAAATAATCTTAGTATTCCTTTAATAAAAACTAAACAAAACAACTCAACAAGATGATTCAAAATGTAAAATAAAGCTATTTTAAAGCTCTATTAGATGTTACTATTTAACAATTCGAATTTAATTGACTTAACCTTGATAAAGTAAAGAAACCGTTTTTTGACTATATAAATCATTATAAAAACCTCAATAAGGTACAAAACTAAATTTTTTTCCCGAGCCACCATGAGGATAAGAAAAAAAAAATTGTATGCCCAGAGTTTTATTGAAAGCTACTGTTCTGTTCCTGAGATATGACTAATTACACGCACACAAACACACACATACACATAAAGACAGCAGACTTTTTCTAAAAATTGTATTTTTTCATTTTAGACACTATGTAAAAAATTTCTAACTTACTTAAAGTTCATTTATTACCGATACAGCTCCCTTTATGAGGAATCAAAAGAAGAGTGATATGAAAATAATTTTTTAAAAGGGACTCATCGACAATTCAGTGAAGAATTCCATGAAGTTTACCACTAGTTTCTTAAAAACTGACAAAAGTAGATGTCACTCATCATTTAACGACCTTTACATTAGAGCTTATATGTCGCATATGTAATATAGATTGGCTTCCTCATAGAATAAGCTTTAGTAAAAAAATAATTTTTGTGGAAATACGTTACCAATGTCTTATACACTGTTTAAAAAAAAGAAATACTATTTTTAGAAAACGTCTGCCTTTCTCTCTCTCTCGCTCTTTCTGTGTGCGTGCGCGCGCATGTGTGTGTGTGTGTAATCAGTCATATCTCAGGAACCTAAAGGTAGATTTCCATTATTCTGGGCTTGAAATTTTTGTTTTCTTTTCCTTGTGGCGGCTCCAAACAGAAAATTTAAGTTTTACACCTTATTAAGGTTTTTATAACGATATTTATAGTAAAAAAGCGGGTATTTTACTTTTTTAAGGGGGAAAGAAATTTAATTCGAATTAGTCAATACTAACATCTGCTAAAGCTTTGAAATATCTCTACTTTGTATTACTAATTATCTTGATAAGTTATTTTTTATAGGTTTTATTAAAGAAGTACTAAGATTTTTGTGGAAAATCAGTCATATCTTAGAAACCCATCGAGTAATTTCAATGATTCAAGGTTGAAAATGTTTGTTTTTATATCTTTATAGAGGTTTAGGGAATGATTGTACGTTTTATACCCTATAAAAGTTGTTATAACGATTTTAGATGCTAAAAAACTGATTTTTGCTGTTTTTGGAGAGAAAAATTTTTCATTTGATTTCGTAAATAGTTACATTCTCTAGATAATTCAATAGCTTCATATAATTTATTAATATTTTAGCTATAAGATAGTTATATTACGAACATCGATTGCAGTGATAAGTTCTAATTATTTATTTAATTGTTTTTGATTCAAAAATATTTTAACAATATTTTTTGTACTATTCGGGTAAAAATTGTAATCTTATTTTAAAAATAATTCTACATCATAGAGCATGAAAATAGCTTCTCTTTAAATTTTTTATCATTCTAATATTTTTTTTTTTTTTTTTTTTTTTTAGTTGAATAATTGCAGAAGAATGATTTTGAGGAAGTGTTGTGCTAATTTATTGGCAGCGGTTTTGTGTTTTGCGAATTTCTATGGGGTGTTCATTACATTGAACGGTACATTACACTTATTCAATAAATAATTAATCATTATTCAACCAAATTTTTAAGTAGTTTTTAGATTATTTTTGTGTAGCATGTAATATTAATAGACATAGAAACATGAAGGTATATAATTACCTAAACTAGTGAGTCTGCTAAAATTTAACGGTTTTTTTTCGTAAACATTGTATTCGTATATAATTTTGAGCTTAATCGATTACAGATTGAAAGTACTTTCAATATAAAAATAATCATAATGCTTGAAGAAAGTTTGAATACATAAATCATTCAATATAAAATATAATTGTTACTCTAAGTGTTTCATAAGGGGCTTGTTGCATGCGAGGCACAGTCCAAGTCGAGTGCAAGGATCGGGAAGGCAAAATACGGTTAAAACAATTTGCAAGCTAATACTGTTTGAACTATGTACATATATTTGTGCCAGCTGTCACGGAACTTCCTCTGCAGCAGTCGTAAGTGTACTGACTATAGAGATATAAGAATATAGGGGAAAAGTTCTATTCTAGCCCGTAAGCGGTAGCGACAACAGCACCAAGTGTAACGGGCCATTTTTCTTTATCTGACAGAGCAACGCGATTGCTACTTTGTGGATCTCATAGGGCTCAACTGAAAGCGTAGCTCTTAACGTATGTAGACATATGCCCCTTGACGCAGTGATTTTACTACCTTTTCGCTGGGTGCATGCGGTCGGAGGGGATAGGCGAAACGATCTAATCACCCATGGTGAGCATTTAGTGCACTAGGGTGCCAAAGCTTGCAGACGACGCTATCAAGTAATCAACGTGTATTATGTAGGAAAACAATAAGTAAATAAGTACATATATTTGTCAACTAACCTTGAAACTGTTCTGACCTGCAAAGTTTTTTAAGTTTCAAATAACAATGATAATGGGCCAAAGGGATTGTTCCATTTTCAACTATAGTAATAACGAAAATACGAAAACTGTGATATTCTATAAGTTTCCCTCAGCTGAACGGAAACATTAACAAAGAGAACTATGGATCAAAGCTGTCAATCAAAGAAAGTTCGTAATTCATTCCATTTAAAGTAATTCTTATATTTTTAAACAAACTAAACTGTTATATTTTATGTAGTTCTAATGGCACCTTATTCGAACCGAAAAAACACCATGTAATTTGTCGTGCACATTTTGCAGTAAATTCAAAATCTGACATCGAACTCAGTCCAAGTTACATACCCACAATATTTCCCAATTCAAAAGCTTAAAGGCTAGAATTAAAGGCTATTGAATGACTAATGCTTTGAAAACCAGTCTTGAATATTAAATCCATTTTTTTAACTTTTAATTAAATACTACATGCAAGTTGTCACTTAGCCTAGCAGTCCTATAAAACTTGAAGTATATTTCTGTTTATACTTCCTTCTCAGCTGTCGTCTGTCGTCTGCACATTTCGGCACCCGAGTTTCACTTTTTCGACGCTGCACTGGAGGCGCTGCATGCTATGCACCCAGCGAATACAACATATCGTGCCCATTTTTTCCCTCTATTCTTATACCTCTATAGTACTGACGGTGTTGCACAGAATACCAAGTACAGCGATTTGTAAGTAGCGAATATTACTTCAAGCAAAATAATATTAGAAAGAGACAGATTCAGCGTTAGAAAAAATAAACATATACAATGATCCGGTTTACGATGTTTATCAAAATGAGTGCCAGCTGAGATAAAACAGTTAGTTTACGGTATTTGGCATTCTAGTGACGTCAGCATTACCATTCACTTGACGAAGTCAAGTATCAGCGTGTGTAGTGTCGATACAATGTACAATATGCAGCATTTATCTCTTCATGTTTTTCTATTATTGCATGCACATGCTCGCAATCACGTGCACTAAGCTGAGCATCCTGTTAGCCACAGCTACTCGACTTGTTACTTTTCCTTCTTTCCAGAGCCTTGCCACCACAATATGGCTATCCCTTCATCTCTGCCTCATGACTGTTGAATCTTCCTCTCTCTCTCTCCTTTGCTGTTTTCCACCTCGACTTTTTCATACATGAGGAGTAACCAATTTCCAGATGACATGTGTTTTTTCATCAAAACAAAGTTTTTTACGGCGCGTTTAAATGGCGAGTGAAATGGGAAAAATTAAGATGCGTTACACGCGTTCTATATCTCGCCATGTAATCTTTTGAGAAGAGAGAAGCTTAGAGCGGAAAATTTCCTATCGATTTAGTATTTTACTTTTGTTTTGTCCCGCTTAAAATTTCGAGATAAAAATTGACAAAGGTATTTTTGTCTAATGCCATGAGAGCGAGTGAGACAAAGAGCGCGTGGACAAGCAGCAGTGTTCAACCGCGGTTACACGTATAACCGACAGTATGGAGTATAGCTCTATATACATTAATTACACCGCATTCGCCTAATTTGTCTGATTCGCTTTTTCCTGCGGCTTCCCGGATATGACAAGTCCCAAAATTTATCAATAATGGGGAAACGATTTTTTCAAATTTTTTACAATTTTTCTACTTAACATAATTTTGTATTTTTTTACATGAAGTTCATTATCATTACCATATGTATTTAAAGTTTAAACAAATCCAGGAATACAGTGAAATTTTGTGTACGCAAAAACGGTGAGAGTTTTGTTGTTATGGGCACTCGGTATTTTTTTACAGAGATACTGTCTATAAACTTACGTTACGTTTACTGAAGAATTACAATAACAAAAAAAAAAAAAAGCGGGAGGGTCTCGGGCACCGCAGAAGAAGCGAAGCTGCCTCTCGATTATTAGTTATCTCGTGCACGTAGACACGTGTACTGTACTAGGTACGTATCATATAAGTAGTAATAAAATAACTGACTGTCACGTATGATACACAGTAGAAAAGACAACTCCAAAAATAGTTGAAATACATAAATAGTAAAAAGAAACTGAGAGTTTTTAGGTGAAAAAAAGAGGGGTCAGGAAACATCAACATATTGGTATGTATTGGAATTATACCACCAGACCCAAGAACTATAAAAGAAATTTTTCTTTTAATAATTTTAGAGCGTGTACAACAATTTTCTAAATATACAATAATTTTCATATAATAAGTAGTCCTGTAACATAAATTTATAGGGCAATTATTCCAAGTCAAAGTTTCTTTATTACACTTGAATTAGCATATTTTCAATGATTTTTAAGGCTATGATTTGGCAAGAGAAATTCATCCTGCATATTTATAAAAATGTGTAAACATGCTATAATTTTTCCGAAATTTTTCCACCTTGATTTTATAAAGAAACATAGTAAACACTAAAAATCATGATTATGTTTTAACATATCTCAACACCTTTCTATTTGTATGCCGAGTTGTGTTTTGACCCTTTAGAAAACTCATAAAAATTGTTATTTTTGGTCTATCTCGCTCACTTTTTAAGATATAGCGAATTTTTCAATATTCAAAGGTTACATTATACTATTAAGAACCATTGATTTATTATCGGCTGCCTGCATCGATTTACCAAGCATGAAACCGTTTTTTTTTATTTACTTCATGAAAATAAAAATATTAAGCCTATGTGTGTATTATGCACACAGACACATATGTACACATTTACACATAATACTCAATTAAAATAGGTCTGTTCGAGAACCTCGATGTGCGGTGTTGCGAGATCTCGCGACGTTCGCGGTGCCGTGCGCGTCAGTGTAAAGAACGCGTGTTCTTTACAG
>JAPYYV010012974.1:0-18441 GCA_030522625.1 Copidosoma aretas
CGACGATCTAATGGCCAAACGAAATCGCGGACAAATCGAACCCTCACCCCCTGCAGATTCGAGCCGCGTCATCAGCCATGGGGTGTCGTTTGGAGTACGTAATACACAAAATGTGCAAAGGTATAAAAGTTCGTCGCGACGGATGTTCGCCTCTGTTCAACCCTTTCGCGCACATCCGAGCCCCCGTGCGACGTTGATAATACATTGAAGTATCAATATCCAGCTGCAGGTATGCGTGACGTATATGCAGGGAAGGAAAGAGATGGGAAGATGAATCAAGTACGAGCCAGGAGTATAAGGGGTGGTCTGGAAAAAAAAAGCGATAAATGGCCGAACGAATTCCAATATTTTATTTCCCTTCCCCCCACCCCCGTATATATACGCTCTATACCGCTGCCACACCACTACCCGCGCGAATCGGGATACGTTTCTCGCCTCTGACCTCCTATATGTACTCTGCTACCCTCTCTTTTGGAGCCGGAAAAACCGCTGCTGGCGTCCAGCAGCGAGCTCGTGTCAGCTATGTGTGCACGTGTGTATCCGTCTGGTCGTATATGTATAGCTGTACGCGTACCCCGGCCAGACCCCCCAAAAACGCAGTGTCGGAGAAAATAAATAACGCTACTGTACGTATACTACATGTCTCTCTCTCTCTCTCTCTCTCTCTCTTTCACCCTCTTCAGAGCGCCTGGAAAGAGAGGCAAAACCCGCGCCGGTGTTTTTCATCTTTTTATTTTGCCCCAGGAATTAAAAAGTCACTGGTGGCTCGTATTATTTTATTCAAGAGTGTCGTGTGTTTCGCTCTTGCGATTTCAATTTTGCTTTCGTAAATCGTACTCTATAATTCATAACGTATGCGTTGTCGATATATCATTGAAGTGGCAGTGTGTTATAAAAGACTGCACGGAGCTGGTATACTTTAGTAATCAGAACCAGCACGCGGTGGGAGCGAGTTGTTGGAGGTAATATTGAATTTCCCAAGTTTTCAAAGACTCGATAAAGAGGATCTTGGCGATAAATTTTATTTAAAAAAAGTGAATTTCGAGTCCTTAAGATAACGAGATGAGGAGCGTAAGGGGATGAAGGGGAGGAGTAGGGAAAATACATAAATGTCGATCTGTTCGCGTGAAAGTTTTGAAACTTTTTAAACTTTAAGACCTCCATCCACTTACCAAAGACTCTCGAACTTTCCCGCTCTTTAGATTATTTATCGCAAAAAATATTATTTCTCCGCCCTCCTCTGTAGTAGTAGTAGTAGTAGTAGTCCCTCGCGTCTCCTTACCGTCACTGAATTTCCAAATCCCCGCGAACTGAAAATCAATACGTAGCCGACGCGCGATATCAAATGTTACATCCGTCCGACGTTATTTCGACGAGCTTCTTTCCTTCTTTCTCGTTCGTGCCTACTTCTCACGATTTTTGCGGTTGTTCAAACTCGACGTCCTGAAATAGGTCGCACGTACGAGTTATTCGAGTCCGCACGCAAGTTCGAGTCACGAAACAGCGTAAAACTCATTTCAACGAAGAACAAGAAGAAAGAGGTACGGTTTTCGAAACTCTGATGGATGAAAAATCCTTCCGTAATTAACGTTTTCCCTGATTCGTCACGCCTTTAGCACGAAATATTCGTACAAACAAAAGCCCTGGTAATAAGCGATTAATGCCCGACAGTCCAAGCGCACCAGTGCCCCGTTTGGAGTGACAATTTGCGCGTTATCTGTGTAATAGTCTCATTATGCGCGCAACTGTGCGCCGAAAAAAAAAAAGAAAAAGGAAAATAGCGTCGCCCCGAACTCATTAAAAAAAACAAACGAACGAAAACAATTGAAAGCAGCGCTTTTATTAAGCGGCGAGACGTCGAATTTTTACGTCTCCTCTCCTCACCCACCCAAGCTATCTACCTACCGTGTATACGTTCACCCCGTAGTAAATAAAACACGGGCGCGAGGGGCGTTTGAGGAAACGAGTAGGCAATTAAACGCGTTGTGGGAGACGGACCAGCTCGGCTCTTTCCAATTAAACTGCACGTCGTCGCGCGCTCTCTCTCTCTCTCTTTCTCTCTGTGTTTTTTCAGGCTCACTTTTTTTTTGTTGTTACCGCTGCTGCTGCTGCTGCTGCCGCTCGTTTGTCCGAAATCCGTGTTTTAGTCGCGCGAAAACAGCCGAGTGCTTATGAAAATGACATCTGTAAATATCGCGCGGAGGGGAGCGGCCTGATGAAAAAAAAGAATGTTGCGCAGGATCGAACGAGCGCGGGCAAAATCTCCCGCGAAATGATTTGGGTACGCGAGGATCGAAAAAAAGAAAAAAAAAACCAAAAAATGCTCGCCCGACAGCATCGACGGGGGGGAAACAGAGCCGTCCTCGTAATCCCCGGGCAAATCTTTTAGCGCGATACGGAATTTTTTACACCGCGCCCGCTCATCCCCCTTATTCCCTTTAGGCACCTTGTACATCGGGCCGGCTCCCCTTCCTTGTTCGCCGTCCCGTAAATCCATCGCCCCTTGAAATTTCATCGGAGCTCGCCGGGGCGCGTTAATCCGGCCCCACCCCCGATAGCACCGAACACATGTGTCCGCTCTTGGTTTCTCCATTTCCCTCCTCCATCCGCGCCCCACCGCGCGCACGCCCAGTCGATGGTTTTTCATTAATCTGATTATAAGTATTTATCGCTGCTCGTTGTAACGTAAGTATTATAGATGTATACATAGGTAAGTTGTACAGCAGCCAGCTCTGATAAAATGTAATCCGCGAGGCTGACGTATACAACCGGTACATAAGTCATAATATGCGGGACGGGGCGAGGGGGAGGAATACAGATGGATCGAGTGCAATCAGCCGTTCTGTTTTGAGGCGGGCCGCAATGGCTTTGAGGTGGTCCGAGTGGTCTCCCGAGCGTTTCAACACCGATGCAGAATCATCCTCTTATTATTACCGTTATTATTATTATTATTATTATTATTATTATTATTATTATTATTATTGATGCATGATAAATACTTGTAGCATTATTGACTTTGAGTGGAAAAATGGGTTGATCGCTCCTTCGCGCCTCATGCAGAGGTGTAAAAATCAGTTCGTTCCAAAGTGCAGGCACTCAATCTTCCCGACAGGGTATGCATATACATAGGGAGGAAAAATAGACAACAGGTCGAAAAACCTCGGCGCGATAAATCAAACCGGACAGCGCGCGACGCGCTACTCCCGCTCCGACCCTCTCCTCTCCCGCCAAACGGGTAGATGATATCCCGCGGCTCGCGTCGCGTCGGACGGATGCAAGCCCATTACGTCGGCGAGTCCGAATCGCGGGAAAGAAGTCGATGCGAAGCGGGGCCGGCGGGGAGTAGTTTTTTCGGGCCGGCTCGGTGATAATAATATTGCATTGCATCAACGGCGAGATTTACGAGGTGGGCCGCATAATCAGCGGCGAGCTAACGAGCAGCAGCAGCAGCAGCAGCAGCAGCAGCAACGAAAACACGCGTGGCGGCCAAACTCGTATATTTCTACGGCTGCACGAAGAGAGAAGTAAAATCGCGCGTGGTAAAGGGCGCTGTCGGGGCCTCTCTGTACATACGCGCATACATTATACATATACTGCAGTGGGACGGAACGGGACGCGGTCGAAGGGCATTTTTCACGCGACATGCGTGTACGCGTAATTAATACATTATGCGTGCAATGGTAGAACCTGTAATGCTATGTAGGCAGCGCGGAGGGCGCGAGCACGCACGTGAATTAATGCCCATTATGAGGCTGTCCGCGCAGGGCTGACCAACGCTGCTTCTGTATAATTGGTATACGTTTTAGGTACACCTGTGTGGGTGGGTGGGTGCGTTATTTGCATTTGCGTTTTTGCGGCCAGGGCTGTAAAACTCTCGGAGAAGGACCAACGAGAAGCCAGCCAGTGCCAGTGGCGTGTACGTGGGCGTGTACGGGTATAAGCTATATTTATGCACGGGTATACGATTGCCTTGTAATGATGATGATGATAATAATAATAATAATAATAATAATAATAACAATACGTACCGAACACGGGCAACTCCGCAAAATTTTGCCGCTAAACTGGCGCTGCTGCTGCCTGTATTGCGTTATCGTCACAGCGAGTACCGCGACACGACAGGGGGTGCGTTATACATATACGTGACGATGGACTCGCGAGCCATAAATGGCGTTCGGGTGATTGAGACTCTCTCTCTCTCTCTCTTTCCTCTTACCGTTCTCGCCTCGCGCGTGTGAAAATAGTGGGGACAACTTCGGTAAACTACGTGCTGAGTGTGATTTCCGAAGTAATGTTTTTCATCAATACCGTTTTCACGGAAAAACGAGGAAAATAGATGAAAAATACATCCAGATCGCTCGGACCGGTAAAGAGTTAAACCTTGGCCCCTCCCGTTCGCAACGTTCAACTGTTTTAAGCTAAACTGCCGTTTCGTTTACAAATTCAATTGCCATCGAGGCACGCTCGCCCAACCCCATTTACTTTCCTGCCCTCTGCATTTTATTGGGCTGTAAAT
Organism: Copidosoma aretas; assembly: GCA_030522625.1. Taxonomy (NCBI): domain Eukaryota; kingdom Metazoa; phylum Arthropoda; class Insecta; order Hymenoptera; family Encyrtidae; genus Copidosoma; species Copidosoma aretas. The sequence continues at coordinate 4,517 of JAPYYV010012974.1, forward strand.
TAGAGATTTCGTTCTCGCCGTAAATACCTACCCCCCTCCCCTCGGCCGTCCGCGCAGCTGCGGATATATCGGCGATTTTTCTCTCCAAGCCCCCGCTGCATGTTAATATCGAGAAACAAATCAGCCCAGGAGGTGTTTGTTCGGTCGATCGATTCTCGAGAGACGAAGTCATTTCGATGATATTTTTCCCGCTTCCTTTACGCCGTGTCATAATACTGTAATCGTTGATTTCTTTTCGACAAAGTGCCCGAGTTCATTACGAGAGTCGAGCGATGTAATTTCACATTTCAATCGATTCCGCGATATTGACGCGAAAATGTATATTTTTGGTTCGTCCCTGAAGCTTTTTTTGCTCTCCGATTTATCGCAGCTGCTGCTGCTTCCCCGCGTTATTTCCTTTCCTCTTTTTGTATTTTTACGCGAGCGTCACTCCTCTTCGCGCGGCGCACCCCTTCCCGACCCATACGAATCTCGGCGTCAACCTCATTAGTTGTCTTTTCATTTTTAGCCTGCACCTCTTTTCTCACTCTCCCTTTTTGTCCATCGCGTACCCCTGCTCAAAGCGATTTCTGAAAAATGCGGCTCTCACTGCTTTCGCTCGGCTAAAACTCTGTTCGCCATACTTATTATGCGTACCGTATTGCGATTGCTCGAACAATCTCCTGGATCGCTCCCTACACTTTGCGCCTTACGTGAGACACGCACGTTGGCGTGGCATCGGTGTAGTAGTAGTAGTAGTAGTAGTGGTAGTAGTGCTGCAAGTGCTGCCGTCGACGAATAATAGTGAGAAAACGAAAAAAGCAAAATGCCGGCGGCGCGGAGAAAAAAGCCGGGAGGGGGTGTGTATGTATAGGACGACACACGAATTCAGCCAGCCAGTCGAGCGTGTCGCGAGCACGCGCGGCCGGATAACATATGGTCTATTAGGACTAATAATAGCCGAGCGCGGGGGCCACCGTGACGGAGAAGGTGATGATGATCTCCTGGAGACTCCTCCGCTGCTCCTATTATAAATCGTTCGATACTTCTTCTTCGAGGATGAAGATGGTTTTCTCTGCTTTTTTTTTTATTCAATGCTCGGTTCGAGCGATTTCGAGATGCTCGAAACATTGTCAAAATCCGTCAAATATACGAGCATGTATTTCACAAAACATAATGTTACCTACGAATCCAGAATGAACATTCGGAGTATGTAATCTGAAGGTATAACAATAATAATAATAATAATAATGTATCCATCACGCCCGAGTACAGCTATTTTATTAGATTCGAGTGTACAAATATCATATGCCACTCATCATCATCATCATCATCATCATCATCATCATCGATTAAATACCTTACTCGGATGAATATCGATCCATTGTCCTGGGCGATGCCCCGGAGGACGCAATCGGCACTTGGCCCCGGTCGTCGAGATCGAGAGCGTACTCAACGGTAGTTTCCAGCACCGAAGATCGATGGACCTCTGTCTGGCTCCCGCGACTCACCATTGGGACGGAGCGGGGCTTTTTATCATCCCATCGCCACTGCACGTTGTCCGGCGAGTTGGTAATGAAAAGTAATTCGGCATGAAATTGATGCCTCCGCGCAATACCCGCGGTCCCATTGTATCGATGGCCGCTGTTTATTAAGTACTGATGAAAATCAGATCCATCATCGTTAGATGTGTACGTTTTTCACCCGAATCATCGTTCAGGCAGGCACGAAAAAGTGATTCTCTGCTCTGTAAAGTAGTAAGCTTTTGCGATCGAGAAATATACCATTCGAAGGGGAAAAAACTCTGGATCCGAGCCGAGAGCTTGGAGTTTCGTGGTGCTGCGAAGAGCTGCAGGAGGACGCAGGAAACAAGTGTGTGCATCCGTTTGCGCTAGTTTCGTCGCGGATGGATCGACCTATACCGAAATGAAACGGGGTACTAGTGCACGCATGGGGCGGGCGGGCGAGCGAACGAGAGTGAAAAAATAATAAACAACAATGATAATCGGTGCGAGAGTAAAGTTTCTAAAAACCAACTCGAATGAATGATGAGTTATCTCGCAGCTGGGCTGTGACGCTGCTGTGTTAATGGCCCGGCATCAACTAATTGTACATACGCCACTGGCATGAGCACTACCATAACCAGCAGCAGCAGCAGGACCAAATTGATGATGGATCTGACGGATGATGCTAAACAATCCTCGAGGTCTCGCGATGTGTGCGGGTGCGTTTGACGAGCAGCTGGAGTTTGGCGTTGCAGAGGGGGCAAGTCGCATGTGTCCCCCCGACGTTATAATAACCATGCAGAGTCGGCTTGCCTCGTGTACGGCAGTTGAAAGAAAAAAAAAAACATCAATATAAAACGCAGGAGCCCGAGAAGTATGCGTTATAGTCTCTATATACCGTGTGGGGTGGCTATGCAGTCGACATACAGTACAGACAATATTTTCCACCTCGACTGTATTTCGAGCACAAGGTCACATTGCAGCTGCGTCAGATTTCCACGTAATACAGGCTGTAACCGTACATGTATATTATTATTTTATGTACAATCGCGGACACACAAACACGCGGCTCCCCAGATTTATGTAATAATAATAACAGTGCGGAGAGCAGAGTACGTATATTATATAGTCATCACGCCAACGTCGTGCACAACATGCGTGTTTCTGCCATAGGGGTCCTGAGATTCTGCAGTGGAAATAATGAAAATAGCGTCTAATACGTGCAATATTCATCATATACCCGTGTGTGCCAGGTCGGTACGTAGTGTATGCGCCTGAGGCTTTTACGTATATTTGCGTGTACCTTGTATATATGCCCTAGCTCCGCCCACACGCAGATAAGTATGAGACTTCTTAGGGGATAAGTATGCATGCACCCATCGAGCGAGGATCCCCATTGTATACGGTGGCTCTCCACAGCAGCCCTACAGCTCTTTGCGTGCGCGCATCATAGTTATGGTGATGGCTCAAGATAGTGTATATTTTGTACATATACATGTATACGTATGCTATGTAGGTATAAGGGTTGACGAAGGTGTCGGTGGTGGTGTCAGTCTCGCCTCGTCGCTCGTCGCTCGTCGCCCATAATATCGTATATTATAACGTATGTGTACGCGCTGCACCAACGTGATTCTGGTGTCGAAGGAGGGCTGATGTATAAATTAATACGTCTCGAGTAAATACGCTGTTGTATGTATGTATCATGTATATAGTCTTGTCTCTCGAAGGACGTACTATAATATACATGCAGAGCTCCTCGGTTCAGACGCACGTAATGTTCACGTACTAGCAGCAGCAGCAGCAGCTCTGATGATCTCTTTCCGGAGCGGTGTGCATACCACTGACACTGTACCACCTAATTTCCGTGAATACGCACGTATGAATTAATAATATACCTGTGATGTGTATACTACAATAGGTCGTATACCCGTTATACCTACGAGTATATATATATATCCTGCATGTATACCCGCGCAGCAGCGTTGATTGGTTGAAGCTGTTACCGGCGCAACGTTACCAAGTATACTTCTAGGTATTATACAACGTTACAAGTATATGCCGCTTCCTTGGCTTCCACCCAGAAATTTTCACTGTCGCGTGCGTCTAGTACTTACTTATATACATATAGAAACACATCAGGTTGCAGTGTAGGTACAACTTATACTTACTCGTGCTTGCGTCGGAGCGCTAGTTTCGCGCACGTTTACTCGCTCGATATCGATGGAGCAGTTTGAGGTCTTCTTGCAGGTAACGTGAACCATAATTAGCAGATGTTTCAAATTAATGGACAATTTTAGGAGCTCAAATTACAATTGTACATTATATCCATAGATATACGTGTGCTAGTGAAAATCACGTTTCCCGCGTGTAGGTTGCCAATAATTTGCAGATGCACTGTTCGACGCCAGAAAATAATTTAATCAGAGCAGTGTTACTGAATCAACTTTTCTCTCCTGGAAAGCTCAGCACTATTCGTTCACACACAAACACAAGAGTTGAAATAACAGGAAAGAGCTTTTGTTTGTCCATTGGGATGGATTTGGGTCAAGTGCAGTCGTACATGTAAATATAAGCGTCGAGCTTCCATCATCACCTTCCACCTTCCGTTGTTATTGCGATGAAACAACAGTGCTCCGTTAGTTTGTCCTCTGCAGGCTTTCCCGCAACGTTTTGTCTCTCCGCTATTCCTTCGTATATTTTTGGCAAAGCACATCGCGTATTATGTGTATACTTGGCGAGTGAATGGATATGAAGAGGCTCAAACATGTATACCCTACGTTACATATACATGAGATTGATGAAATGCCGCAAGGTCCAACTAAGAGGTGAACAAACTGGTCTGGGAAAAAGAGGCGGTATCTTGTACCTGCAGCCTTTGAGCGTCGAGTCTTTCATTTTGTATTACATGTTAGGCATGTGTTTTATTCGAGCTTCGAGTAGCTTATCATTATTATTATTATTGCTACAATCATTATCTCTTGCAATTACTGGTGATGGAAAAACGAGAGAATCCCCGGAGCACGGTACTTGGTATTATTTTAATGACCATCACTGAACAGCTCCTTCCGATCGATGAATTTATTAAAACAAATCTCGATACGATTTCGAGGTATAATATCTCAGAATTATCGTCCGTTAAAAACCAAGGAAAGACGAGTGGTGAGGCCATGTGCGTAGCGTAACATATTGGGTTAACAGGTGCTACTACACCGCATCCCCGTATCCTCGTCGTCCGACTCTACCTCGACTCGAATCACTTGTATCGACCGGCGCTCTTTCCCGCTCTCATCGCACCCCTTTTTTGTCCTGCTCGTTTTCTCATCTGCTCCAGCACCGTACCTTCCTCTATCTCTTCTCCCCGCGAGGCCGAGCTAACTCGAAGAAAGTTGCCGGAAGACCGTGCGTTTTCGTTATTTCTCGGAGCCATCGCCTGGTCGTTTCGTACATGCAACTGGCGCGAATTCGACTTTCAACAGCTCCGCATCTTTCATCCGAAGAACGATGAATTGTCGGTACCTGGGCAGCATCATTATACCGTGGATTTTGAAAAACGGCGTTTTAATGTTTCGAGAGGCACGAGCCGAGGTTCTTCTAATTCTCTTCGAGTCGTTTGCCGCATTCCTCTTCGGCAATCGCCTCTACCCTCGCGAACATCACTGCACAGGTTGTGTATAATAATCTGTCTGTATATGTATACTACGTGCATTAGTCTTCGAAGCAGAAGCCAATGCATGCGCAGCGCTATAATTTGTTTCCGGCCCCCGGCAATCCCGCAGTCGATTTCTCAAACAACTCAGCGAATTCCGCCTCGAAAGAGCCAGAACGGGCGGCTTTATATTCCTTTCCCCGTCGCTCGGTACCTAACTTATCACGTGCTCCGCGCCAACTTGGTGGTTCGACGCGGCAAAAAAAATTAGCAGTCCCCGCACGCCCTCCTCGACTTCACTCCGGGACTATAGCTCTGCTTCGGTGATTAGTCGAGGCGCCTAATCGTCCCCGAAGAGAGCGGAAACCGAACGGAAGGGAGGGGGGGGGGGGGGGGCGCACGGGAGGGGGGGCTCTTTAAAATATTTCTCTTCGCTGTAGCTCTGTTTTTTTTCTCCTTCTCTCTCTGGATCCGCCGCGCTCGTAGCGCCCGCCTCCTTTTTTCCCCTCGCCCCCGTTCGCCCGGGCGAGCCAGATTCCTCATAACGCCGCGCCGAGTCTCTTTCATTACAAACTGGCCAAAGTTTTTCTCGCCTCTCTAATTCACTTACGCGGAACGGGGTCTTATGAGATTTTTCTCGGACGAATTTCGCTCGCTCCCTTTCGCGGACATTTTATTCACCAAAACCATTTCATCTCCCGATTACATTCTTGGCCGACGTGCGATGAAAAGCCCAGTTGTATGTATTACGTAGCTTCGTTATACGCCAAAAATGTGTACAGTTTTACAAACCGAAAGTAGTTTCCTTCCGTTGAAACTCATCCCCAAAAATGAAACGTATGCATACGCACGAGTAATAATATATACTACCTCTCGGGCGCAAATTCAAAATTCCAACCGGGATCGACTCCCCGTCCGAGACCCAATTTTTCGCGAAAGGCAAGAGCGGAAGAAGCGGGGGACCGCCAGCGCGGACCTCTTCTTCTACTTCTTCTTCTTTCGGGAGGCGGCGAGCCATCGGGACTGCAGTTTGTTACAGTCGAGCACTCGCTAAGTATGCGAGACCGTTTGTCTCTCTCTCTCTCTCTCTGAACTGGAGGGTACACACGGACCCGAATAAGGGCCGGCCGTCATTCCGCAAACGGAATTCGACTCACAACTACTTCCACTCCAGCTCCCTCCCTGCCTTCGACTCCCCTTCTCTGCGCTCTTTGGAAACCCTGGAGTGCTCTTTGCAAATACGTGTCCTATATGCACCTATACCCCCTTACCAACTCATCATTAACTACAGCTGAAAAAAGAGAAAGAAAAAACCGAACGGGGTAATGAATTTTATCCGGGCGTGGGCCATTTATAACCCAAATACCGCGAATAATCGTGTTACGATTCAATTGTGCCTAATTAATGGCCGTCGCTCTCGTTATTGCGAGCACGAAATGCTAATTATAAAATCGATAATGCAAAACCAGCGTTGCGCCCGCTGCGTTCGACATCGCTACTGTGCACGCGGCAATACCCTTTCGAAATGATTCATCGTAAAAATCATTTCGATAATTGATAAGCCCGAGCGACGAGTGGAGGCACGCATTATGTACATCGGCCGGTTGGCTGATGGCAGTGATGAGCCCCGACGCGCCCGCTTAATCCGGGAGGATGAATATTTTTAACTTTTAATTCCAGCCTTACGATGATGTTAAAAGTTCCCTGATCCTCGTGGATTATAACATTTCATTTCTTTTTCCTCCTTCCCCCCCCGTTTGATCTCCTCAGTGCCGATTTTATAAATACCCACAGCGGTACGTAAAAACTACCAGGGATTACTTGAGACCTACGACTGTCCGTCATTCGGTATACGAAGGCCCCTTTTTAGCGACGCGGCTCTATTTCCATCCGACGCTGGCTCGGTATTTTTGGAATCTCGCCCGACTTGCCGACATGCAGCGAATGATCAATCCACTCTTCGCACCAGTGACGCCAAGATTAGGTGGGTCGGGTCAAAAATGGCAGCCACGTCCCTCTCGCTCGCGGCGTGCCTTCCGAGGTTGGCGAATGGAGTCGGGCAAGTGTAATGGTATTTACATGTAATGTATAAGTATATAGTAGCGGTAGCCGTGGTGCTGGGACCTGTTTCCCGAAACACGGAAAAAGAAGAGCGGATTAATTGCATCCATCGCTCATGAGAATTCCTGGCTAACTATGCCCAACTCGCATTTGTCTGCTCCTGCTGCTGCTGCTGCTGCTGCTGGTTAGAAACGTGGAGCTGCGGAGGTCGACTCTTTGTTCTATGCTGCAGCTATGCATATATACATGTAGCAGGCTACCGAAGAAAATGACCTCGACGGAGGACCTCTTGCTTTCCTGCTTGCTCGCTCCCGAGAATCGGTGAATCGCTTACTCGGTTCGGAATATTGCGCCTAGCAACTCTCGTCGCTGTTTTCCACGAGCGCCGAGTTTAACTCCATTGGACCCACAACTTTACTGCATACTTACTTTGGTAAAAACCAAGCTCAAGAAAGCAATTACGGGAACAACAAGGAATGTACGATTTACTCGGGTTTTGTAAAAATTGTTACACGAGTACTTTTGCTCAATCGCTGGCAGGATGCCTGCAATGTAGCGTCTCTTTGAAATGGGTTTGTCGGAACGGGAAGGAGAAGAATAAAAATAAAAAGAACTTCAATTTCTTACAACCTCAAAGATAAGTGGATCGTGTAATCCGATGGCGCTCAAAGAGAGATAAGAGGATGTAGGCGAAGGAGGAATTAAAAGCAGCAGTGATCCACCAATTATATATACATGCACTCGCAGGAACGTTTCGATGGTCGACAGAAAAATGCACCCTTCCAACGTAAAGGTGATAAAAGTACCCTACTGTTGCTTTTGCCGCATGAATTTATCGAATTGTCCATTAGCGCGCGTGAAATACATACTCCGCGAGGAAGGTGAATAAATAAATAAAATAGCGACATTCGGCTTTTTGCGTCAACTTTTTATGACGCTCGAGACAGGGCTCCGAGACCCTTGAAACGTAATCCCACTTCTCCAAAGTAAGAGCCAGTCCCCTTTAATAAGAATCGCCAGAGGCTTCATCTTCCCGACGATCGAAAGCTGCCGCGGGCCACCCGATAAGCCGATTATCGAAGGACCGGCGCTGCTGCCGCTTTATCGAAGGCTCCAAACAAGCTGACGCTTACGCGTGAATTCGACGCGCGGTTATAGCGATACCATATTACTGCCGCGAACCACCCCGTACTATGAGTACCTGTACACTCTCTGCGCTCGCACGCGCTTCATAATAGGTGTGTACACTTATATACTTACCCGTTACAAGGGGCCGAGTCAGTCACTCGAGCGCACGGCACCACACGGCTCTCCCTCACGCGAGCTCGCCATTAAAGTTCTATCAGATATTATACGCGCACACTCTTATTTGCTCCGTACGATCGGGGCTAAATATTCCGAGATCGCTGCTATTATTATCATTATTATTATTATTATTTTTCATATTTTCTTGGTATCGTCATTATTTTTCGGGCTACCGGGCGCACGGTATGCAACACCGTCGAGAGGGAGATCCATATTTGTTGTACACTTGTGAGGTTTCGTTATCGAGTAGTAGTCACGCTACGTTTTTTCCTCCCTGCTCTCCAAGCCATCGATACGTTACACGTTGTACAGTACAGTATTATTCTACACGGAGGATGATTCCTGTAATTGTACACGGAGGAGAGTAAAAAAAGGGATTTTTCCGGGGTAAGCATGATCCAAATCACATCTCCCGGCCCCAGGAGAGTGATCGTTTGATCTGGAATATTGTAGCTGGTCGGAAATCGAAGGAGCCGTACAATGTTTGACCGTCGTTACAATAACATGACACCGATTGGTCAAAAACCTCCATGCTCCATGCGCCGTCGCAGACCTCTCCCGACAGTCGCCCTGATGGCACAAGCAGAGAGCGAAGGAAGAAAGGAGGAGTAAAAAAAAAAAAAAAACAAAAAAAAACGACTTTGCCAAGTCAGGCTCTCCCGATCTGTTCTCCCCGCGTGGTGTTTGAAGGGGGCGAAGTTGTCACTTACCTGGGGCACGAGAGCTGAAGGCGTGACTGCCACTGGCGGCGACCAGAATCAGCAGCAGCGGCAGGAGCAGCAGTAGCAGTAGCGACGGACCTGCGGCGGTCCCGGCGGACGGCATTTTTTCCCGTCCTCGGTGTCGTTGCTGCGGACGCTCCTACCTCCGGCGCACGGCTCAGAGGTCCTTGTAGCTGACGTCCCTCATCGCCGGCCTTTGCCTCCTGAAAGCAGACGATTGCCACGGTATGTTGTTACTTCATACTCGTAATATTTATTGCTATTTTTGCTATTATTATGACGATGTACGAATTTTTTACCAAAAAACACAACAGTAATAGTATTTTTTATAACAATAATCATAATGGGTAGAAAATAGCAGCAGTATAACAATAAGGCTCCGTATGATTTTTATTTTGTTCCAATGTTCTACAGGTCGAGGGAAAGGAGAGATTCGGATACTTGAAGATAGATTGCCTTTGTAGTTTGTTGTAGTTACTGTTGTTGCTCTTCGATGAACACTTGACCTGTTAAGTATATACGATCATTTTGCAGTGGATGGAAAGTTTGCATGTGGCGTCGAGAGTTCAAACTAACACACATTTTGTATTTTGTGTATAAAATTCGTGACTCAAGTCCTCGGAGGATTACCAAAGAGCCAAGAGGCGGTGGCGCTTTGAAATTAGTAAAAGAGCCAGTGGTCGAAAATTAATTTACACATAAAAACCGTCTGTACAGGCGGGGGAGGAAAAAAATGCACAAAAGTATCCAGACTCTCTGGTGCGCCAATCGTCTTGAGCCAAACGGAATATCTTCATCTCAAAGCTCGAGAGTTACTCCCTTCTCGGTGTCTTTTCGCTCTGCAGCTTCTTTCCCTTCCCGCTCACCCATATACCTGTACATTCGCACGCATCTCATCATCACCACTCGAGGCTCTCCCATTAGTTGGCTCCTCCGTGAATCCGAGGATTTCCCTCCGCACCACCCCCGGGGCCCTAATTCGACGATTACGCCCGTGAGACGATGATCCGCTGCTCACAGACGGCTGGGGAGGCCTGGCTCGGGAAGAATGAAATGTTAACGAGGCTGCAGTTGATTGCAAAGGTTAAGGCGGCAACGACGACGACGACGACGAGGCGCAAAGAAAAAGAGGCTCAAATTGATGGTGTGTTTGACGAGAAGCATTCGTTCCTTAGCCCCTTGACCTCTAAAAAACTAATTGCCGCTCAACGCCGCCATGTCTATATATGTAGAGAGTTGTGAGTCTCCAGAGGACTGACTGCGTCTGTCAAAGGGATGAAGACGTACCAGTGTGGAGTGGCTAATGTTTGGGATTACAAATTGAAAGATGATACTGCAATTGCACGATGGACACAACCGTGGTAATTTAATTAACAAGGTTGACTTATAATTCTCTCAGAACTTGACCCTCCGCAGTTACCCGCATGGGTCGTCGCGTCCACAGTTTTCGTTAAAGACTAATAATATTATGTTGTCCAAATGGGTACACCAAGACTGAGCATGCTGGAGTTTATTTTAAAATATAGGATTTTTACGGAGTACAAAAGTTTTAGAGAGTACAAAACTGTCTAGGGATATGTTTTTATATTAATTTATATAGTGAAAGGACATAGTATATTCGATCAAGTATCGTTATTTAATAAAACTTTTCGCAGATATGATTTGGTACCTGTATGAGTGAAAATAAGTTTTTATCACTTAGGGTACACTGTGTTTGCTCGCCTGAATGCTTGCTATCGCGATGAACGTTCATTAAATGCAAGTACGCGACTGACGAACATAAAACAGAAGAAAAAAGTATTCACCAACGTTTCGCAATAAATTTCTTGCTACGGTTGTAATTAGTCCTTTTCTCTCCCCCCTCTTTCCCTCGATGTTTTGTGTCTTGTACCTATTTTTACGACATGCTTTTTTCCCGTCTCCGATTAATTAATTGCCCACGTCTCAATAGTTCCGACCGTAATGTTGCGAGAAAAAATTTCTTTCGATTCAGAAAAATTTATCCCGGTGCTTGTGAATGATTAACGTACTAGCGTGAAAAGGGCTTTTCAAAAAGCTTTTGTACAACTGATTTACCATCGGGCAAAAATGTTTGTAAAGTTTTTCAGAAACTTTCTCAGCTGTTGAATTCCCCATTGATGAAGTTTTTCCGTTTTAGCATTTACAATAAATTGTGAATGAATTGTCGAGTCGTACAATAAACCCTGAGAAAAAAATGTGACGCCGAGAAAGGAAGCAAGGGATCGGAAAGAAAAAAAAAATAGCCCCACCGAATAGAATTGGCACGAGAACGACGAGATCGACAGAGTGCAAATCCACCGGATCGGCGTCAATTGAAACTGCTCAATAGGCCCCCGTTATGACTCAGAATTAGAATTCAACTCAATGGGCACAACTTTGGTATATATGTATACTTATTGACGAAGAAGAAAGGAAAGAGCGAGTAACCTAGCTATGGTATTTCCCCGAGAATATGTCTGGGCCCATCAGTCGCCGGGCTGTAAGTACCTACGGACGATTTTTCATTCACCCCTCGCCGCGGTACAGTATACTATACACGGTAAAGCGTCGTCGAGCTTCATCGATACCTCGTGCCTCCATGTATATAATATATATCTTCACCGTCGTCTATGTATACTTGTGAGTACTCAAACTACTAATTGCTGCTGCTGCTATTGTTTTCAGAAACAACGAAGCAAGAAATTACCTGTTGATTACAAATCCACGACGACGGCAACATTGTTGTTTTCCTTCCTTTTTTTTTTTTACTCAAACAGTTTATACGTATCAGTGAAGTTAACCAACGACTGGTATATGCACAGCGAATGCTGCTGCCGTATGCCATCTCCATTTCCAAAGTTAGAGAATTAAATTCGGACGGGAAATACGAATTCTAGAAATTGTCCACGGAGTGATTTTTTACTACATTCCGATCCATTCCTACTCTATAAAACGCGCACGCAAAATATTGGAAAATTGATTTAAAAAATCGCCACGTTTGCATCCAGCAACAAAAAACTTTACTCCGACTACACGGTGAAGAACAACCTGGATCTCATCCTGTCCTCCGTTCTCTCTTGGACCGAAGGGCACGCGAAAGCTAGGATAGGTGCGAGAAACAGCCCCCAGAGAGATCTCTCACCTCGAGCTATACGGCTCCCCTACTTTCGCGCGCCAAAGCAGCGTTTTTAACTTTGGGAACCTCAAGAATACAGCGGTACTGGTCTGGGTGTATCATGTGCATAGATATATTATACCCCCGTCTGAGAAAAAAACAGCAAAAATGCGTTGTTGCAGGCGAGGGTGGTCGAAAGGGGGTTGGAAAAGAGTGCTGAAAAATGAGGGAGGACAGGCCGAGCGCCATGGCCCCGGGCGCCACTGGGCTCTCGACCTCCTCGGGTTACCATTATGCTAAACCGCAAATGGAGTCCTGTCTCTCGTCGCCCGTCCGTGTCGAGGCTCGGGACGCTCCCAAGGTGTAACGTTACTCAGAAATGGAATTTCCCCCGTCACCGTACCCTCTCGGAATTCAGTCGCGACAGAGTCGAATTATCGATACCGCAAACGAGGCTGCAGTAGGAAGTAGAATGGCTGGCTATCCACTGGTATTACTCGCGTCGATGGGACGGCGGACGTAGGAGAAAAACACCGATGGAAAGGTGGTCGGCGATTTTTGGTGAAAATTAAGGAAACTCGCTAATGGGCGTTCTTCCCGCATCCGCATCTCTATCTGCGGAATGTGATGTTGCTCTCTCTCTCTTCACACGTTTCTCCCCCCCATGATTCGTGAACTTTGACACTCTTACTTTTTTCAACGGGCAATAGTAGTTGTACCGATTGGCCATCGTCGTCTCAGCCAATAATCCAATAACGATCGAATGATTATATATTATATCCACACCAATAGGTTCTATCTACATTCTTACAGTCATTCATTCCTTGCGAATTTTTCGGAAAATGAACAATCGAAGAAATTTCCACGATTTCCAACACCGACGGGCAGAAGAGATTCGCTGGAGCGAATAAGTACGGAAGAAAAAGCTGCGAGGCCTGAGGAGACGATAGAAGAAGAAGAAGAAGAAGAAGAAGAAGAGGTGGTGGTGGTATGGCGGTAGCATCTGGCTGCCGAGAGAAGATACTTACCTACCCACCTACCACTCGTCTCTGCGGGCAAAAGGGGGGGGGGGTGGAGGAGGAGGGTGAAGTTAAGCTGGGACTTGTTCGAAACTTTAATGGACAATCCCGAGCGCACACCAGGGAACAATCATCGCGCAAAGTCTTGGGGCGAATGAAGTATATACATATATATTATATGTGTCACCGCGCACGTGCACGCGCCAGACCCAAGTTTTGTTTGTCCTTGGCGATCGAGCGGTGAATATGTGTCGGTATGTCCCGAGATTTCCGGGTTTATGTCCGCGCATGATGCAGAAATTCTCACATCCTGTTGTTGTTTTTTGTTTAAATTATATTCGTCTTGCCGAACGCACGAGGCTGCGGGCCGATCTGACGCTTCACTCGGAGCCAATCAAGGCTGAACATTTTCTACAGAGAAAAAAGTGATGGGTCACGTGATGAAGCCTCTTTATTCGTTTTGTGATTGGCTGTGACTGGTGAAGCGCGGGTAAATTTGAAATTGAGATTATGAAAAATTGAATAAAAAGTAATATCAATGAAAACAAAATTAAAACTTCATGTTCTGATTGG